>CAKNXH010081492.1:7767-19875 GCA_932178445.1 Andricus quercusramuli
ATAGATGAATTGTAAACCAAAAAGATATAGTTCAATTTTTAGTTTGAATTTAAATTTTCGATAAAAAAAAGAATTCCTAATTTTCAGTTAGAAAATGTTATCTTTAAACATAAAAAGAAAAATTTCAACGAACTAGGTCAATTTTCAACGGAAGAAATAAATTTTCATTAAAAATGATGAATCTTCAACACAAAAAATGAATTTTTAAGAAAGAAAATTAATTCCCAAAAAAACAGTTGAATTTTTAACCAAATACTTGAATTTTAAAATAAAAAATATAAATTTTCAACAAACTCGGTAAATTTTTTGATTAAAAAAGAATAAAAAATTGTTTGTTGTTAGCCAAAAAAAAAAGAATTTTCAACAAAGTACTTAAATTTTCAGTTTAAAAAATCGAATTTTCAACAAAATGGGTAAATTTTCAATCCAAGAGATGATTTTTCAATTGAAATGATGAATCGTGAAAAAATTAATTTTTAATAAAGGAGTTTTATTTTCAATCAGATAATTGAATTTTCTACCAAAAAAGACGAATTTTCAACAAGAGACACGATTTTTTAAACTAAATTTTTACATTTCCAAATTAAAAAAAAATCAACCAGAAACAGAGAAGTAAAATTTCTTGTTTAAAAAATCAATTTCATTTTTAACAAAAAAAAATGCATTATATCATTCCACAAGGTCGAATTTTCTGTCCAAATAGAGAAATGTTCAACAAAAGAGTTGAATTTCTTCTTCTTTTTTTTGTTCAAAATTTAATGTAACTGTTCCATTTTTTGTGGAAAATTTATCTGTTTTCGGTGAAAACTTAACTATTTGTTGAAAATTCGTTTTTTGTTAGAAGAGTACTCTCATTATTTGAAATTCTTTTTGGTTAAAAATTCATTCCGTTGGTTGCAAATTTGACTTTTTTGTTGTATATTCGTTTTTTTTTGGTTGGCAATTTATTTTACTAACTGAAATTCATCCTACTTTATTTTCGGTGGAAAATTTATCTTTTTAGTTCAAAATTCATGTATTTGATTGAAAATTAAATTTTTTTAGATGAAGATTCGTCATTTTAGTTGAAAATTCACTTTAACTATTCCATTTTTTGTGGAAAATTTATGTTTTTTGATAGAATTTTAATCTTCTTGGTTGATAATTATTCTATTTCGTCGATAATTTACTTTAATTTAATTAAAAATTAATTTTTTCACTGAAAATTCAACTATTTTATTTTTAGTTGAAAATTCATCTGTTTCCAATGACAGCTAAACTACTTGTTGAAAATTCGTCTTTTTTCAGTAAAAGAGTGCTCTCATTAGTTGAAATTTCATCTTTTTGGTCAAAAGTTCATTCCTTTGTTTGAAAATTTAACTGTTTTGTTGAAAATTTTTTTTTTTTCGAAAATTTATTTTACTAACTGAAAATTATCCTACTTTATTTTCAGTGAAAAATCTATATTTTTAGTTTAAAATTCACGTATTTGGTTAAAAATTAAATTTTTCAAGTTTTGAATTTTTTATTGAAAAATCCACCATTTGGTCAAAATTTCATATTTTATGTTGAAAATTCATCATTGTGATTGAAAATTAATTTCTTTGGTTGAAAATTCGTTTATTTTTTGAGTAGAAAACTTAATTTTTATTTTTTTTGTTAAAAATTGTTTTTTTTTTCTATGAAAAAGTAAATATTTTCTTGACATTTTTTGTGTGGAACATTTATTTTTCTGAAATTTCAACTATTCTAATTTTGGTCAAAAATTGAGTTTTTTTTAGATGAAAATTCATGTAGTTTATTGAGAAAGGGCCTTTTTGGTAGAAAACTAATCTTTTGAGTTTAAAATTCAACTAACTATTTGGTTAAAAATTCATATTCTTGGTTGAAGATTCATCATTTTATTAAATAATTCATTTCCTTGGTTGAAAATTCGAACATACAAAAAAACGGCTCTATTTGGATAAATGTCGGTACTTACGGGTTTTTCGGTCGCTGAATCCGAATATGAAGTCGAAATTCGAAAATTCAAAATGGCCGATCTTATATGACGGATAAAATACAAAAAACGGCTCGAGTTGGATAAATCTCGGTACTTGCGGGTTTTTGGGGTCGCTGAATCCGAATCTAAAGTCAAAATTCGAAAATACAAAATGGCGGATCTTATATGGCGGATAAAATACAAAAAACGGTTTAAATTGGATAAATCTCGGTACTTACGGGTTTTTGGGTCGCTGAATCCAAATATGAAGTCAAAATTCGAAAATTCAAAATGGCGGATCCAATACGGCGGACGAAAATACAAAAAAAACTGCTCGATTTGGATGAATCTCGGTATTTACGGGTTTTTGGGTCGCTGAATTCGAATCTGAAGTCAAATTTCGAAAATTCGAAAATTTCTGTGTACTATACGCTACCAAATATGGACAGACTGAAACATAGAAAGTAGATTCTACTGTTGACTTCGCAGAATTTACTAAACGGTATAGTAGATCCAACTACTCCGTTTGGTAAATTCTACGAAGCCAACAGTAGGATGGAGCCATTTTTTGCATTTTCGTCTGCCATATTAGGTTCGCCATTTTGAATTTCTGAATTTTAACTTCAGGATAACAAATTTTCGTGACATTTTGAGCACATTCGTCGAATTCTCTCTGCCTATCCTCATGCTCGTGAGAATTTCTCCGAGCACTAAAACTTTTTAGAACACTACGCATGCCAAGACAATCATCTCCTCAAGAAATGGGACTAATAGAAAATCTTTCACCATACTCTAAACAACGCATTGCCCTATTCTTCTATCGTAAATAATAAAACAGAAATGCTCAGACATGACAAGTTTTATTTCTTATTGCACATCTACATTTGAAGATGGACAATTTGAACCATCGACATAGAATATCGGAATAAAGGTAATGTTTCCAGTACAATGGTCTACATGAACTGCAGGATTGGATGATGATTTGTGTATATAAAACGAGACATGTAGACAGCGTAGGTCCCATCAATCTCTGGCGCATTAATATATATGTGTTGTCGTTCTAAATCATGCATTTGGGGATCATACCTTTCAAAAAATTCAGGTATACAGTATAACGAACCTGATATACATATACGAGCGTCTATTGTCTCAGAATGAGGGTG
This sequence comes from Andricus quercusramuli, assembly GCA_932178445.1. NCBI lineage: Eukaryota > Metazoa > Arthropoda > Insecta > Hymenoptera > Cynipidae > Andricus > Andricus quercusramuli. Next base: position 10,891 of record CAKNXH010081492.1, read on the forward strand.
ACGGCCTACATTTGGCTTCGGCACCATACTTGCCTTCACATGAAGTCCGTTCGGTGTATATATAAAAACCTCAAACGCTCGGGTAATGCTTGATTGGATATGATGCAGCCAGGTGGGTATATAACTGCCGGGACGATACTCCAGACGTCCAACGTAGCAATATCCATTCCTTAGTTTTATTTCAATCGAATCTGAACGTATATGTGTACTTGGATCTAATTTGGCAGGAAAAAATTAACATTGATAAAATTTTCGTAGACTACACGGAGAGACTTTCGATATCAATATTTGGTACACACTGCTCTCTAAATCCGAATTAGTAGAAATTTTACTAATTCAATTAGTAGCATATTATCTGACTGTTAAATTAGTAATTTTATCACTTTCTACTAGATGAAATGGTAAGATTTAGGTTACTAAATGAATTAGTAAGGGTATTCTACTAATCTGCTTAGTAGTACCAACTTACTAATTCAATGAGTAGCAATGAATTGCTAGGGGAACATAATTTAATAATTTGTCTAATATTTACATAAAAATATACTTAAAATAAGGTTTTATCAAAACAAAACACATATCAGTGCTTTCTGAAGCTTAATTCAGTGTTTCGTTGACTTTAAGACAACTTTAAGGAGCAATATAAGTATAATAAATTTAAATGTATACTAGTATAGCATCCTGATAAATAAACCAAATTTAATTAAGTTGAATCGTTTTTGTCACTATAAATATTATTGTTTGTGAAATCTGCTTAGTTTCTTTGAAATAGGTGAGTTTTTGTTTAATATTAGTAATGGAGTGAATAGTTTAAAGGAAACTGGAAAAGTGCTGTTCAAAAAATGTAGGGTTAATTAAAATTTATTTTCAGGAAAATTCAAGTTCTTCGAGGAATATAGTGTGCAACAATTGGCTGAAGCACTTGAAAATCAACTAGATACAGACACTGTGAAAAAAAATATGCATCTCTCTGCTGGAAAAATCAACAGCTTGTTTGTATTTTTTTCTCTCTTTTGACTGAGAAATGTTCATAAGTTGAAAATTCAACTCAGGTTTAAAAGTAGTTTTTTTGTTGAATTCAACTGCTTCTGATTAACAATTAATTTTTTTCGTTGAAATATCAACTACTACATTTCTCGTTTAGAATTAATCTTTTTTGGAATAAAAATTTAATTGCTGAGTTGAAAGTTGACTCTTCTGTTAGAAATTAATATTTTACAAGATTCATCATTTTAATTAAAAATTTATCTCTGTGGTTGTAAAGTGAGCTATTTTGTTGAAAATTCGTTTTTTCTTTAACAGAAAATGAATTTTTCAAATTGAAAATGTAATTATTCCAGTTGAATATTGGTTAAAAATTTATCTCTTCGCTTGAAAATAATAAAAAATTTAACTATTCAATTTTAGGTTGAAAAATTAACATTTATAGTTTAAAAATCAGCTATTCCAATAAATGTTTTATCATTTTAATTGCGAATTCATAAGCTTGGTTGAGTATTGATTTTTTAACTGAAAATTGTAACTGAAAAATATAATTTTTTTGTTGAAAACTCATATTTTTTGTTAAAGCTTCAAATATTTAGTCGAAAATTTATCTTTTTTAGTTCAAAATTCAACTATTTGGTTGAGAATTTATGTATTTTGTTGGAAAATCATCTTTTTTTGGTAGAAATAAAATCTTTTTGGTTCAAATTCCAATGTTTTGGTTAAAACTTGATCTCTCTTATTAAAAATGGAATATTTTTACTCTAAACTTTAAGAATTTGAAACGGTTTGAATTGAATTTAATAGAAGACCCTCACAAATTTCACCCAAATATGCACTGAGTTTTAAGTATAAGAAGATAAAATAAAAATGCGCTTCATTTATTATTTAAATTCATAGACTGTAGAGACAAATTCAAGAAACAATTTATTATGTTTTTAATATTATTGGATTATTTAATTATTCATTGGTGCCAATATATTCAAGAATATTTTGTAATATAATTTGTCAGCTTTCTAAATTGAAAATATTAATTTAATCCCCAGAAACTGGAAAAAATATTTACAAAAAAATTGCGAATTTGTATACTTATTCCGAGTCGATTGTTTAAAAAAATGTGGATTATTTGAATGACTGCGTACCATAAAAAAATTATACTTGAAAAAAAACTTGAGATATCTGGATAAAACCGGAAAACGTCAGGAAATTTTTCTCAGGATTAGGGTAGACACCTTATTACACATTGTTGCTATTTTTACAGAAAATGGAAATTATTTTTCATATTTTGCAGATTATTTTATAAATAAATTTATAAATTTCTTGGTTCATTCTTCAATTTACAGCTATGAAAACGATAAGATGGATTTATATTTTTTTAACTGAATCTGGATCATTAAACTGTACAATTTATAAAAGTTAAACAAATGTTTTTTTGCAGTATAAGTGCATTTAATTAAAATTTTGGTAATTGAAAAGTGTTAATAGCACAATTTACAACCAATTTGATTACACTAATTTCAACAAAAAAAATTTCAATATCAAAGACTACAAAAACTTTTTTAATTTTCTAATTAGCTTTCAAACAATATATTGGATTTTATTTCATTCTGACTGATTTAAAATGTTGGTATTTAATTTCAAACATTTACAATTTGAAACCAGCTTTATGTAAAAATGTGATACTGTTTAATGTAAAAACTTGCCAAATTCCAACATTTAAGGAATATTTTATCTACAACTTTTATTTTTTTACAATATTTTAATTTTGAATCAGAAAAGTACTTTTTTTCGTCATCAGATTTTTTAATAAAAATGTATTTTTGTTAAATTATCCTCCTCCTATTCAAAAAAAAATCTTTCCTCAAACACAATAAAAATCTTGAAAAGAAAAAACCGCCTCTTCCAATTTATTAAAAATTTTGTCCCTTCTAACTCAATAAAAACCTCAAAAATGTAAAATGTACTGCCAATTTAACAAAAATTAAAATTTCCTCATTTCAAGCTTGATAAAAATGTTAAAAATACAATACTTCCCATTCTTCCACTTAATACAAATTTTAAACCAAAAAAGTTCCTCTTGCAATTGGGAAAAAAACTAAATAACAAAATTTATTCATATTGATTTTGGTCGCTTCAATTTGATAATTTTGAATTGTTATTTAACATAAAAATAAAAATTGTAATAAAGGAGGGAGGCTAAATTTGAAGTAACTTTCAGGAAACTTGAATGAACTTCTATTAACGTACCTGTAACGATTTATTTAAAAACAATAACTTACGATGCGAAAGTATATTCAGTGGGATCACAAGGGGGAGTCCTTCCGGCCAGCCAGGCGGCACTTCTGTAAGAAAAAATAGCAATATAATTTTTAAAAAAATGACTTTTTTCAAAAATGAAAAAAAAAACGCCTGGATATTTTGCTGACATAAATCTAGTGATATATATTTCCTTTTTTGATAAAAACAATGTTTAAACTAACTTTTTTCCATTATTGAAAATTTTCTTTCAATCATGATACTTCAGAATACGATATGTTTCAGTAAGTAACTTTCAGTTGTCTTCCATTATTGTTAAATAATATTTCTAAAGATTAAAAACAATATAATTGTTTAAAAAATGTCTTTTTGAAAATGAAAAAAAAATCGAGATATCGCCGACATGAATCTATAATCTAGCGAGCGGTGCCTTCTCAAGTGGTAGTGACCTTATTTGGTCAGCCGTGTCCTTATTGTGTCAGACAGCCTGATAAGAAGATTTTTCAAAAAATTAAATTTTAAGAAGACATGCATGATTTTAGTCTTTTTCATTCCTATGAAGCGGGGTTAAAATTAAAAATTTTAATTCCAAGGAGTGGGAAATACTTTTCACTCCACAGGGAGAAAAACAATATGTCACACAGTAAATTGTAAAACATGAAATTTTGAAAATTTTAGATATTTTAGAAATTTTAGAAATTTTGAACATTTTACCAATTTTAATCATTTTTTTAATTTCAGATATTTTAGACATTTTGGAAATTTTCGTAATTTTGGAAATTTTAATTGAAATGTTTTTATGAATTTCGAAATTTTGACTTTCTTATTTTAGAATATTTTAGAAATTTTGGTGATTTCAAAATTTTGGAACATTTGAGAAATTTTTATAATTTTAGAAACTTAAAAATTTTGTAGCATTGGAAAGATTTAAGAAATTTGGATGATTAACAAATTTTTGAATATTTTAGAAATGATGATCATGTTAGAAATTTCAATGATTTTAGAAATTTGAACGTTTCATAGAATAAAGTCACCTTTTACTCCTGAAAAGTAGAATTTTAGCCACGCTTCGTGGTGGTGAAAAAGGGCTGACTAAAGAAGGTCACTACCACTTGAGAAGTTTAAAAAAACAATACTTGAAGACAATTCTTATCAAGAAATGTATTTTTTTTTCAATTATTATTATCTAAAAGTTGAACAATAATTTCAGAAGCTTTAAACATTAAAAATAATTTTTTTTCTGTGAATTTTAAAATTAAGTAATATTGTTAACTGTTGGGAATTATCCATTTCGGTAATATTTTTTACCAAAAAAGGCCCTTTTTCAACAAAGTACATGAAGAAATTAATTCCTAATCACAGTGATGAATTTTCAACCAAAAATATTAAATTTTGACCAAATGGTGGATTTTTCAATCGAAAATTCAAAACTAAAAAAAAATAATTTTCAACCAAATACATGAATTCTAAACTAAAAAGATAAATTTTCCACTGAAAATAAAGTAGGATAATTTCCAATTAGTAAAATAAATTTTCAACCAAAAAACTAATTTTCAACAAAACAGTTAAATTTTCAAACAAAGGAATGAACTTTCAACCAAAAAGATGAAATTTCAACTTATGAGAGCATTCTTTTACTAAAAAAGACGGATTTTCAACAAGTAGTTTAACTGTCACAGAAAACAGATAAATTTTCATCTAAAAATAAATAATAAATAATTAAAAAATATGTAATAATTAAATTTTTTCCTGACAAAAATATTCAATTATTATATATTTTTTAATCCTGGAATTTTCTGGTTCAGATATTTTATAATTTGGCAATTTTCTGTGGGAAATTTTAAAATTCTAAATTCTAAAATAATGAATCTTAAACCAAAAATATGAATTTTGAACCAAATAGTTAGTTAAATTTTCAACCCAAAAGATTAATTTTATAACAAGAAGACTCATTTTTGACAAAGTTAATGAATTTCATCTAGCAAAAAATCAATTCTCCACCAAAATCAGAATAGTTAAAATGTCAGAAAAATATATGTTCAACCAGAAAAAGAACGAATTTTCTAAAAAAAATTAATAACAAAAAAAATGATTTCTAACCAAAAAAAGAGAATTAAATTTTCAGTTAAGACAATCAATTTTCAAGCAAAAAAATGAATTCTAAAAAAATGTAATAAACCAACAAATCGAAAATATAATATTTCAATTTCCAGTTAGAAAAATAATTTAAAAAAAAAAACGAGTTTTCAGTGAAAACAATTATTTATCAACTAAAAGTATAAATTTTCAAGCGAAAAAGGAATAATTATATCTTTAGTTAGAAAATAAATTTTCATCTAAAAAGAAAGGAATTTTCAACCGCAGAAATTATTTTTTAATCACAATTATCAGTTTTCAACCAAAAATATGGAATTTCGTTGAAATAGTAGATTTTTCAATCCAAGGGATGAATTTTCTATCAACAATAAAGCAAATGTTTAACTAAAAATTTGTTTGTTATCTGTTTTCAGTGAAAATTTAACTATTTGTTGAAAATTCGTTTCTTTGTTTTTTGTTAAAAGAGTACTCTCATTATTTAAAATTTGATCTTTTTGGTTAAAAATTCGTTCCTTTGGTTGAAAATTTAACTTTTTTGTTGAAAATTCATTTGGTTTTTGGTTGAAAATTTATTTTATTAACTGAAATTTATTCTAATTTATTTTTGATGGAAAATTTATCTTTATAGTTCATAATTCATGCATTTCGTTGAAAATTGAATTTTTTTTAGTTGAAGATTCATCATTTTAGTTGAAAATTCACTTTAACTATTCCATTTTTTGTGGAAAATTTATATTTTTTTATTGAAATTTAATCCTCTTGGTTGAAAATTATACTATTTCGTTGATAATTTACTTCAATTTAATGGAAAATGAATTTTTTTACTGAAAATTTAACTATTTTATTTTTGTTTGAAAATTTAACTGTTTTGTTGAAATTTAGTTTTTTTGGTTGAAAATTTATTTTACTAATTGAAAATTATCCTACTTTATTTTCAGTGGAAAATTTATCTTTTTAGTTTAGAATTCATCTATTTGGTTAAAAAAATTTTTTTAGTTTTGAATTTTAGATTGAAAAATCCACCATTTGGTGAAAATTTCATATTTTTGGTTGAAAATTCATCACTGTGATTAAAAATTAATTTCTTTGGTTGAAAATTCGTTTTTTTTAGTAGAAAACTTAATCATTCTATTTTTTGTTAAAAAATCGTTTTTTTATAAAAAAAATAAATATTTTGTGGACATTGTTTTTGTGGGAGATTTATTTTTCTGAAATTTTAGCTATTCTAATTTTGGTTAAAAATTGAGTTTTTTTTAGATTGAAATTCATGTACTTTGTTGAAAAAGGGCCTTTTTTGGTAAAAAATTAATTATTTGAGTTGAAAATTTAACTATTTGGTTAAAGATTCATATTCTTGGTTGAAGATTCATCATTTTATTAAAAAATTAATTTCCTTGGTTGAAAATTCATTTCCTTTTAGTTGAAAATTAATTTTTCAACTGAAGATATAACTATTTCATTTTCGCTTGAAAGTTTATATTTTTAGTTAAAAATTAATTAATTTGTCTGTAAACTTGCTTCTTGTTAAATTCACTTTTCTAACTGAAAATTGAAATATTATATTTTTTGTGGTTTGTGAATTTACCTTTTTTAGTTTAAAATTGAATTATTTTATTGAGAATTTCTTTTTTTGGTTGAAAATTGATTGCCTTAACTGAAAATTTAATTTTTCTACCTTTGGTTAAATATAATTTCTTTAATGGAAAAAAAATGTTTTGTTGAAAATTCGTTTTTTTTTATTGAACATTTATTTTTCTGATATTTTGACTATTCTAATTTTAGTTGAAAATTGATTTTTTTAGATGATAATTCATCTACTTTGTACAAAATTAACCTTTTTTGGTAGAAAATTAGTCTGTTGGGTTGAAAATTCAACTATTTGGGTTAAAATTCATATTCTTGGATGAAGATTCATAATTTTAGTTACAAATTTATTTCATTAGTCGAAAATCTACTTTTTTAACTTGAAAATACAAACTAAAAAGTGTTAAAAATATATTAAGAAATCAAATGTATTTTGCATTAACATTCTTAATCTTCTAGGTTTATGGTTGGTTTTATACCTAGAAGAATTTGAAAATGGGGTATTGTACCAACCCTGACTTTGATACATTTCTATGCGAAATTTTAATAATGTAATTATCCAGTTTAGTGCTCGGCAAGCACCTGACCAGCGCCACAATAGTGCCCGACCAGCGCCACAATAGCGCCCGACCAGCGCCACAATAGTGCCCGACCAGCGCCACAATAGCGCCCGACCAGCGCCTCACTGACGCCCGACTGATATTGTGGTGGAAATAAAAAATAATAAACTCTTTTGACCTCAATGTCTCTATTATTTTTGTGCTTATGAATACATTTTACCAGGTTCTGGTACGCGTTCGGGAGACGGGGACCTGGGCGAGGAAATACCACTGGAAGAAGACGAAGAAATGGAAGGAGATCCTTGAGGAGCAGAAGGTCCTTCCTGATGAGCTTGAGGCCATGGACGCCAATTCCCGGCCTGTGAACTTAATTCTGCAAACAAAAAAACAAAAAAACAAAAAAATTATTTTTTATAATTATAAAAACAGTGGACTGCCATGAAGTTCATGGTAGCGTGGTGTAATTCAGGGTGTATAGCGTTTCGTCAAACAAAAATTCAGGGACTTTTCCAGATTTCGGGAAAATTCGATAAATAACAAAAAACATATAGAGGGTTTTACAGGTATGAAAATAATTAAAAAAATAGTTTAGAATATAAAATAATTCAAATAAGTATTCAAAAAAACTTAAACTTACTAAAATTTCTAAAACGTTCCAAATTTTTTAAATTGTCAAAATTTCTAAAATTTCTAAAATGTTCCCAATTTATAAAATTGTCAAAATTTGTAAAATTATTGAAATTTCTAAAATTATCAAAATTTCTAAAATCATAAAAACGTCTCAAATTTTCGAAATTTATAAAATTACCAAATTGTCTAAAATATCGAAAATTTTCAAAATGTTTAAGATTACAAAAGTTTTCTAAATTTCTAAAATTTCCAAGATGTCTGGAATATCTAAAATTTAACAAATTTAAAAAATTATTAAAATTCGTGAAATTATCAAAATTTCAAAACTGTTCCAAATTTATGAAATTGTCAAAATTTCTAAAATTATAAAAATGTCTCAGATTTTCAAAATGACTAAATTATCTAAAATTTTCAAAAATCATTAGAATTGGTAAAATTATTAAAATTTATAAAATTATCCAAATTTCTAAAATTATAAAAACGTCTCAAATTTTTGAAATTTATAAAATTACCAAATTGTCTAAAATATCTAAAATTTTCAAAATGTTCAAGATTACAAAAGTTTCCTAAATTTCTAAAATTTCAAAGATGTCTGGAATATCTAAAATTTAACAAGTTTAAAAAATTATTGAAATTCGTGAAATTATCCAAATTCCTAAACTGTTCCAAATTTATGAAATTGTCAAAATTTTTTAAATTATAAAAATGTCTCAAATTTTCCAAATGACTAAATTATCTAAAATTTCCAAAAATTAATAGAATTGGTAAAATTATTAAAATTTCTAGAACCATCCAAATTTCTAAAATTATAAAAATGTCTCAAATTTTTTAAATTTATGAAATTACCAAATTGTCTAAAGTATCTAAAATTTTCAAA
>CAKNXH010081493.1:7766-19874 GCA_932178445.1 Andricus quercusramuli
ATAGATGAATTGTAAACCAAAAAGATATAGTTCAATTTTTAGTTTGAATTTAAATTTTCGATAAAAAAAAGAATTCCTAATTTTCAGTTAGAAAATGTTATCTTTAAACATAAAAAGAAAAATTTCAACGAACTAGGTCAATTTTCAACGGAAGAAATAAATTTTCATTAAAAATGATGAATCTTCAACACAAAAAATGAATTTTTAAGAAAGAAAATTAATTCCCAAAAAAACAGTTGAATTTTTAACCAAATACTTGAATTTTAAAATAAAAAATATAAATTTTCAACAAACTCGGTAAATTTTTTGATTAAAAAAGAATAAAAAATTGTTTGTTGTTAGCCAAAAAAAAAAGAATTTTCAACAAAGTACTTAAATTTTCAGTTTAAAAAATCGAATTTTCAACAAAATGGGTAAATTTTCAATCCAAGAGATGATTTTTCAATTGAAATGATGAATCGTGAAAAAATTAATTTTTAATAAAGGAGTTTTATTTTCAATCAGATAATTGAATTTTCTACCAAAAAAGACGAATTTTCAACAAGAGACACGATTTTTTAAACTAAATTTTTACATTTCCAAATTAAAAAAAAATCAACCAGAAACAGAGAAGTAAAATTTCTTGTTTAAAAAATCAATTTCATTTTTAACAAAAAAAAATGCATTATATCATTCCACAAGGTCGAATTTTCTGTCCAAATAGAGAAATGTTCAACAAAAGAGTTGAATTTCTTCTTCTTTTTTTTGTTCAAAATTTAATGTAACTGTTCCATTTTTTGTGGAAAATTTATCTGTTTTCGGTGAAAACTTAACTATTTGTTGAAAATTCGTTTTTTGTTAGAAGAGTACTCTCATTATTTGAAATTCTTTTTGGTTAAAAATTCATTCCGTTGGTTGCAAATTTGACTTTTTTGTTGTATATTCGTTTTTTTTTGGTTGGCAATTTATTTTGCTAACTGAAATTCATCCTACTTTATTTTCGGTGGAAAATTTATCTTTTTAGTTCAAAATTCATGTATTTGATTGAAAATTAAATTTTTTTAGATGAAGATTCGTCATTTTAGTTGAAAATTCACTTTAACTATTCCATTTTTTGTGGAAAATTTATGTTTTTTGATAGAATTTTAATCTTCTTGGTTGATAATTATTCTATTTCGTCGATAATTTACTTTAATTTAATTAAAAATTAATTTTTTCACTGAAAATTCAACTATTTTATTTTTAGTTGAAAATTCATCTGTTTCCAATGACAGCTAAACTACTTGTTGAAAATTCGTCTTTTTTCAGTAAAAGAGTGCTCTCATTAGTTGAAATTTCATCTTTTTGGTCAAAAGTTCATTCCTTTGTTTGAAAATTTAACTGTTTTGTTGAAAATTTTTTTTTTTTCGAAAATTTATTTTACTAACTGAAAATTATCCTACTTTATTTTCAGTGAAAAATCTATATTTTTAGTTTAAAATTCACGTATTTGGTTAAAAATTAAATTTTTCAAGTTTTGAATTTTTTATTGAAAAATCCACCATTTGGTCAAAATTTCATATTTTATGTTGAAAATTCATCATTGTGATTGAAAATTAATTTCTTTGGTTGAAAATTCGTTTATTTTTTGAGTAGAAAACTTAATTTTTATTTTTTTTGTTAAAAATTGTTTTTTTTTTCTATGAAAAAGTAAATATTTTCTTGACATTTTTTGTGTGGAACATTTATTTTTCTGAAATTTCAACTATTCTAATTTTGGTCAAAAATTGAGTTTTTTTTAGATGAAAATTCATGTAGTTTATTGAGAAAGGGCCTTTTTGGTAGAAAACTAATCTTTTGAGTTTAAAATTCAACTAACTATTTGGTTAAAAATTCATATTCTTGGTTGAAGATTCATCATTTTATTAAATAATTCATTTCCTTGGTTGAAAATTCGAACATACAAAAAAACGGCTCTATTTGGATAAATGTCGGTACTTACGGGTTTTTCGGTCGCTGAATCCGAATATGAAGTCGAAATTCGAAAATTCAAAATGGCCGATCTTATATGACGGATAAAATACAAAAAACGGCTCGAGTTGGATAAATCTCGGTACTTGCGGGTTTTTGGGGTCGCTGAATCCGAATCTAAAGTCAAAATTCGAAAATACAAAATGGCGGATCTTATATGGCGGATAAAATACAAAAAACGGTTTAAATTGGATAAATCTCGGTACTTACGGGTTTTTGGGTCGCTGAATCCAAATATGAAGTCAAAATTCGAAAATTCAAAATGGCGGATCCAATACGGCGGACGAAAATACAAAAAAAACTGCTCGATTTGGATGAATCTCGGTATTTACGGGTTTTTGGGTCGCTGAATTCGAATCTGAAGTCAAATTTCGAAAATTCGAAAATTTCTGTGTACTATACGCTACCAAATATGGACAGACTGAAACATAGAAAGTAGATTCTACTGTTGACTTCGCAGAATTTACTAAACGGTATAGTAGATCCAACTACTCCGTTTGGTAAATTCTACGAAGCCAACAGTAGGATGGAGCCATTTTTTGCATTTTCGTCTGCCATATTAGGTTCGCCATTTTGAATTTCTGAATTTTAACTTCAGGATAACAAATTTTCGTGACATTTTGAGCACATTCGTCGAATTCTCTCTGCCTATCCTCATGCTCGTGAGAATTTCTCCGAGCACTAAAACTTTTTAGAACACTACGCATGCCAAGACAATCATCTCCTCAAGAAATGGGACTAATAGAAAATCTTTCACCATACTCTAAACAACGCATTGCCCTATTCTTCTATCGTAAATAATAAAACAGAAATGCTCAGACATGACAAGTTTTATTTCTTATTGCACATCTACATTTGAAGATGGACAATTTGAACCATCGACATAGAATATCGGAATAAAGGTAATGTTTCCAGTACAATGGTCTACATGAACTGCAGGATTGGATGATGATTTGTGTATATAAAACGAGACATGTAGACAGCGTAGGTCCCATCAATCTCTGGCGCATTAATATATATGTGTTGTCGTTCTAAATCATGCATTTGGGGATCATACCTTTCAAAAAATTCAGGTATACAGTATAACGAACCTGATATACATATACGAGCGTCTATTGTCTCAGAATGAGGGTGACGGCCTACATTTGGCTTCGGCACCATACTTGCCTTCACATGAAGTCCGTTCGGTGTATATATAAAAACCTCAAACGCTCGGGTAATGCTTGATTGGATATGATGCAGCCAGGTGGGTATATAACTGCCGGGACGATACTCCAGACGTCCAATGTAGCAATATCCATTCCTTAGTTTTATTTCAATCGAATCTGAACGTATATGTGTACTTGGATCTAATTTGGCAGGAAAAAATTAACATTGATAAAATTTTCGTAGACTGCACGGAGAGACTTTCGATATCAATATTTGGTACACACTGCTCTCTAAATCCGAATTAGTAGAAATTTTACTAATTCAATTAGTAGCATATTATCTGACTGTTAAATTAGTAATTTTATCACTTTCTACTAGATGAAATGGTAAGATTTAGGTTACTAAATGAATTAGTAAGGGTATTCTACTAATCTGCTTAGTAGTACCAACTTACTAATTCAATGAGTAGCCATGAATTGCTAGGGGAACATAATTTAATAATTTGTCTAATATTTACATAAAAATATACTTAAAATAAGGTTTTATCAAAACAAAACACATATCAGTGCTTTCTGAAGCTTAATTCAGTGTTTCGTTGACTTTAAGACAACTTTAAGGAGCAATATAAGTATAATAAATTTAAATGTATACTAGTATAGCATCCTGATAAATAAACCAAATTTAATTAAGTTGAATCGTTTTTGTCACTATAAATATTATTGTTTGTGAAATCTGCTTAGTTTCTTTGAAATAGGTGAGTTTTTGTTTAATATTAGTAATGGAGTGAATAGTTTAAAGGAAACTGGAAAAGTGCTGTTCAAAAAATGTAGGGTTAATTAAAATTTATTTTCAGGAAAATTCAAGTTCTTCGAGGAATATAGTGTGCAACAATTGGCTGAAGCACTTGAAAATCAACTAGATACAGACACTGTGAAAAAAAATATGCATCTCTCTGCTGGAAAAATCAACAGCTTGTTTGTATTTTTTTCTCTCTTTTGACTGAGAAATGTTCATAAGTTGAAAATTCAACTCAGGTTTAAAAGTAGTTTTTTTGTTGAATTCAACTGCTTCTGATTAACAATTAATTTTTTTCGTTGAAATATCAACTACTACATTTCTCGTTTAGAATTAATCTTTTTTGGAATAAAAATTTAATTGCTGAGTTGAAAGTTGACTCTTCTGTTAGAAATTAATATTTTACAAGATTCATCATTTTAATTAAAAATTTATCTCTGTGGTTGTAAAGTGAGCTATTTTGTTGAAAATTCGTTTTTTCTTTAACAGAAAATGAATTTTTCAAATTGAAAATGTAATTATTCCAGTTGAATATTGGTTAAAAATTTATCTCTTCGCTTGAAAATAATAAAAAATTTAACTATTCAATTTTAGGTTGAAAAATTAACATTTATAGTTTAAAAATCAGCTATTCCAATAAATGTTTTATCATTTTAATTGCGAATTCATAAGCTTGGTTGAGTATTGATTTTTTAACTGAAAATTGTAACTGAAAAATATAATTTTTTTGTTGAAAACTCATATTTTTTGTTAAAGCTTCAAATATTTAGTCGAAAATTTATCTTTTTTAGTTCAAAATTCAACTATTTGGTTGAGAATTTATGTATTTTGTTGGAAAATCATCTTTTTTTGGTAGAAATAAAATCTTTTTGGTTCAAATTCCAATGTTTTGGTTAAAACTTGATCTCTCTTATTAAAAATGGAATATTTTTACTCTAAACTTTAAGAATTTGAAACGGTTTGAATTGAATTTAATAGAAGACCCTCACAAATTTCACCCAAATATGCACTGAGTTTTAAGTATAAGAAGATAAAATAAAAATGCGCTTCATTTATTATTTAAATTCATAGACTGTAGAGACAAATTCAAGAAACAATTTATTATGTTTTTAATATTATTGGATTATTTAATTATTCATTGGTGCCAATATATTCAAGAATATTTTGTAATATAATTTGTCAGCTTTCTAAATTGAAAATATTAATTTAATCCCCAGAAACTGGAAAAAATATTTACAAAAAAATTGCGAATTTGTATACTTATTCCGAGTCGATTGTTTAAAAAAATGTGGATTATTTGAATGACTGCGTACCATAAAAAAATTATACTTGAAAAAAAACTTGAGATATCTGGATAAAACCGGAAAACGTCAGGAAATTTTTCTCAGGATTAGGGTAGACACCTTATTACACATTGTTGCTATTTTTACAGAAAATGGAAATTATTTTTCATATTTTGCAGATTATTTTATAAATAAATTTATAAATTTCTTGGTTCATTCTTCAATTTACAGCTATGAAAACGATAAGATGGATTTATATTTTTTTAACTGAATCTGGATCATTAAACTGTACAATTTATAAAAGTTAAACAAATGTTTTTTTGCAGTATAAGTGCATTTAATTAAAATTTTGGTAATTGAAAAGTGTTAATAGCACAATTTACAACCAATTTGATTACACTAATTTCAACAAAAAAAATTTCAATATCAAAGACTACAAAAACTTTTTTAATTTTCTAATTAGCTTTCAAACAATATATTGGATTTTATTTCATTCTGACTGATTTAAAATGTTGGTATTTAATTTCAAACATTTACAATTTGAAACCAGCTTTATGTAAAAATGTGATACTGTTTAATGTAAAAACTTGCCAAATTCCAACATTTAAGGAATATTTTATCTACAACTTTTATTTTTTTACAATATTTTAATTTTGAATCAGAAAAGTACTTTTTTTCGTCATCAGATTTTTTAATAAAAATGTATTTTTGTTAAATTATCCTCCTCCTATTCAAAAAAAAATCTTTCCTCAAACACAATAAAAATCTTGAAAAGAAAAAACCGCCTCTTCCAATTTATTAAAAATTTTGTCCCTTCTAACTCAATAAAAACCTCAAAAATGTAAAATGTACTGCCAATTTAACAAAAATTAAAATTTCCTCATTTCAAGCTTGATAAAAATGTTAAAAATACAATACTTCCCATTCTTCCACTTAATACAAATTTTAAACCAAAAAAGTTCCTCTTGCAATTGGGAAAAAAACTAAATAACAAAATTTATTCATATTGATTTTGGTCGCTTCAATTTGATAATTTTGAATTGTTATTTAACATAAAAATAAAAATTGTAATAAAAGAGGGAGGCTAAATTTGAAGTAACTTTCAGGAAACTTGAATGAACTTCTATTAACGTACCTGTAACGATTTATTTAAAAACATTAACTTACGATGCGAAAGTATATTCAGTGGGATCACAAGGGGGAGTCCTTCCGGCCAGCCAGGCGGCACTTCTGTAAGAAAAAATAGCAATATAATTTTTAAAAAAATGACTTTTTTCAAAAATGAAAAAAAAAACGCCTGGATATTTTGCTGACATAAATCTAGTGATATATATTTCCTTTTTTGATAAAAACAATGTTTAAACTAACTTTTTTCCATTATTGAAAATTTTCTTTCAATCATGATACTTCAGAATACGATATGTTTCAGTAAGTAACTTTCAGTTGTCTTCCATTATTGTTAAATAATATTTCTAAAAATTAAAAACAATATAATTGTTTAAAAAATGTCTTTTTGAAAATGAAAAAAAAAATCGAGATATCGCCGACATGAATCTATAATCTAGCGAGCGGTGCCTTCTCAAGTGGTAGTGACCTTATTTGGTCAGCCGTGTCCTTATTGTGTCAGACAGCCTGATAAGAAGATTTTTCAAAAAATTAAATTTTAAGAAGACATGCATGATTTTAGTCTTTTTCATTCCTATGAAGCGGGGTTAAAATTAAAAATTTTAATTCCAAGGAGTGGGAAATACTTTTCACTCCACAGGGAGAAAAACAATATGTCACACAGTAAATTGTAAAACATGAAATTTTGAAAATTTTAGATATTTTAGAAATTTTAGAAATTTTGAACATTTTACCAATTTTAATCATTTTTTTAATTTCAGATATTTTAGACATTTTGGAAATTTTCGTAATTTTGGAAATTTTAATTGAAATGTTTTTATGAATTTCGAAATTTTGACTTTCTTATTTTAGAATATTTTAGAAATTTTGGTGATTTCAAAATTTTGGAACATTTGAGAAATTTTTATAATTTTAGAAACTTAAAAATTTTGTAGCATTGGAAAGATTTAAGAAATTTGGATGATTAACAAATTTTTGAATATTTTAGAAATGATGATCATGTTAGAAATTTCAATGATTTTAGAAATTTGAACGTTTCATAGAATAAAGTCACCTTTTACTCCTGAAAAGTAGAATTTTAGCCACGCTTCGTGGTGGTGAAAAAGGGCTGACTAAAGAAGGTCACTACCACTTGAGAAGTTTAAAAAAACAATACTTGAAGACAATTCTTATCAAGAAATGTATTTTTTTTCAATTATTATTATCTAAAAGTTGAACAATAATTTCAGAAGCTTTAAACATTAAAAATAATTTTTTTTCTGTGAATTTTAAAATTAAGTAATATTGTTAACTGTTGGGAATTATCCATTTCGGTAATATTTTTTACCAAAAAAGGCCCTTTTTCAACAAAGTACATGAAGAAATTAATTCCTAATCACAGTGATGAATTTTCAACCAAAAATATGAAATTTTGACCAAATGGTGGATTTTTCAATCGAAAATTCAAAACTAAAAAAAAATAATTTTAAACCAAATACATGAATTCTAAACTAAAAAGATAAATTTTCCACTGAAAATAAAGTAGGATAATTTCCAATTAGTAAAATAAATTTTCAACCAAAAAACTAATTTTCAACAAAACAGTTAAATTTTCAAACAAAGGAATGAACTTTCAACCAAAAAGATGAAATTTCAACTTATGAGAGCATTCTTTTACTAAAAAAGACGGATTTTCAACAAGTAGTTTAACTGTCACAGAAAACAGATAAATTTTCATCTAAAAATAAATAATAAATAATTAAAAAATATGTAATAATTAAATTTTTTCCTGACAAAAATATTCAATTATTATATATTTTTTAATCCTGGAATTTTCTGGTTCAGATATTTTATAATTTGGCAATTTTCTGTGGGAAATTTTAAAATTCTAAATTCTAAAATAATGAATCTTAAACCAAAAATATGAATTTTGAACCAAATAGTTAGTTAAATTTTCAACCCAAAAGATTAATTTTATAACAAGAAGACTCATTTTTGACAAAGTTAATGAATTTCATCTAGCAAAAAATCAATTCTCCACCAAAATCAGAATAGTTAAAATGTCAGAAAAATATATGTTCAACCAGAAAAAGAACGAATTTTCTAAAAAAAATTAATAACAAAAAAAATGATTTCTAACCAAAAAAAGAGAATTAAATTTTCAGTTAAGACAATCAATTTTCAAGCAAAAAAATGAATTCTAAAAAAATGTAATAAACCAACAAATCGAAAATATAATATTTCAATTTCCAGTTAGAAAAATAATTTAAAAAAAAAAACGAGTTTTCAGTGAAAACAATTATTTATCAACTAAAAGTATAAATTTTCAAGCGAAAAAGGAATAATTATATCTTTAGTTAGAAAATAAATTTTCATCTAAAAAGAAAGGAATTTTCAACCGCAGAAATTATTTTTTAATCACAATTATCAGTTTTCAACCAAAAATATGGAATTTCGTTGAAATAGTAGATTTTTCAATCCAAGGGATGAATTTTCTATCAACAATAAAGCAAATGTTTAACTAAAAATTTGTTTGTTATCTGTTTTCAGTGAAAATTTAACTATTTGTTGAAAATTCGTTTCTTTGTTTTTTGTTAAAAGAGTACTCTCATTATTTAAAATTTGATCTTTTTGGTTAAAAATTCGTTCCTTTGGTTGAAAATTTAACTTTTTTGTTGAAAATTCATTTGGTTTTTGGTTGAAAATTTATTTTATTAACTGAAATTTATTCTAATTTATTTTTGATGGAAAATTTATCTTTATATTTCATAATTCATGCATTTCGTTGAAAATTGAATTTTTTTTAGTTGAAGATTCATCATTTTAGTTGAAAATTCACTTTAACTATTCCATTTTTTGTGGAAAATTTATATTTTTTTATTGAAATTTAATCCTCTTGGTTGAAAATTATACTATTTCGTTGATAATTTACTTCAATTTAATGGAAAATGAATTTTTTTACTGAAAATTTAACTATTTTATTTTTGTTTGAAAATTTAACTGTTTTGTTGAAATTTAGTTTTTTTGGTTGAAAATTTATTTTACTAATTGAAAATTATCCTACTTTATTTTCAGTGGAAAATTTATCTTTTTAGTTTAGAATTCATCTATTTGGTTAAAAAAATTTTTTTAGTTTTGAATTTTAGATTGAAAAATCCACCATTTGGTGAAAATTTCATATTTTTGGTTGAAAATTCATCACTGTGATTAAAAATTAATTTCTTTGGTTGAAAATTCGTTTTTTTTAGTAGAAAACTTAATCATTCTATTTTTTGTTAAAAAATCGTTTTTTTATAAAAAAAATAAATATTTTGTGGACATTGTTTTTGTGGGAGATTTATTTTTCTGAAATTTTAGCTATTCTAATTTTGGTTAAAAATTGAGTTTTTTTTAGATTGAAATTCATGTACTTTGTTGAAAAAGGGCCTTTTTTGGTAAAAAATTAATTATTTGAGTTGAAAATTTAACTATTTGGTTAAAGATTCATATTCTTGGTTGAAGATTCATCATTTTATTAAAAAATTAATTTCCTTGGTTGAAAATTCATTTCCTTTTAGTTGAAAATTAATTTTTCAACTGAAGATATAACTATTTCATTTTCGCTTGAAAGTTTATATTTTTAGTTAAAAATTAATTAATTTGTCTGTAAACTTGCTTCTTGTTAAATTCACTTTTCTAACTGAAAATTGAAATATTATATTTTTTGTGGTTTGTGAATTTACCTTTTTTAGTTTAAAATTGAATTATTTTATTGAGAATTTCTTTTTTTGGTTGAAAATTGATTGCCTTAACTGAAAATTTAATTTTTCTACCTTTGGTTAAATATAATTTCTTTAATGGAAAAAAAATGTTTTGTTGAAAATTCGTTTTTTTTTATTGAACATTTATTTTTCTGATATTTTGACTATTCTAATTTTAGTTGAAAATTGATTTTTTTAGATGATAATTCATCTACTTTGTACAAAATTAACCTTTTTTGGTAGAAAATTAGTCTGTTGGGTTGAAAATTCAACTATTTGGGTTAAAATTCATATTCTTGGATGAAGATTCATAATTTTAGTTACAAATTTATTTCATTAGTCGAAAATCTACTTTTTTAACTTGAAAATACAAACTAAAAAGTGTTAAAAATATATTAAGAAATCAAATGTATTTTGCATTAACATTCTTAATCTTCTAGGTTTATGGTTGGTTTTATACCTAGAAGAATTTGAAAATGGGGTATTGTACCAACCCTGACTTTGATACATTTCTATGCGAAATTTTAATAATGTAATTATCCAGTTTAGTGCTCGGCAAGCACCCGACCAGCGCCACAATAGTGCCCGACCAGCGCCACAATAGCGCCCGACCAGCGCCACAATAGTGCCCGACCAGCGCCACAATAGCGCCCGACCAGCGCCTCACTGACGCCCGACTGATATTGTGGTGGAAATAAAAAATAATAAACTCTTTTGACCTCAATGTCTCTATTATTTTTGTGCTTATGAATACATTTTACCAGGTTCTGGTACGCGTTCGGGAGACGGGGACCTGGGCGAGGAAATACCACTGGAAGAAGACGAAGAAATGGAAGGAGATCCTTGAGGAGCAGAAGGTCCTTCCTGATGAGCTTGAGGCCATGGACGCCAATTCCCGGCCTGTGAACTTAATTCTGCAAACAAAAAAACAAAAAAACAAAAAAATTATTTTTTATAATTATAAAAACAGTGGACTGCCAAGAAGTTCATGGTAGCGTGGTGTAATTGAGGGTGTATAGCGTTTCGTCAAACAAAAATTCAGGGACTTTTCCAGATTTCGGGAAAATTCGATAAATAACAAAAAACATATAGAGGGTTTTACAGGTATGAAAATAATTAAAAAAATAGTTTAGAATATAAAATAATTCAAATAAGTATTCAAAAAAACTTAAACTTACTAAAATTTCTAAAACGTTCCAAATTTTTTAAATTGTCAAAATTTCTAAAATTTCTAAAATGTTCCCAATTTATAAAATTGTCAAAATTTGTAAAATTATTGAAATTTCTAAAATTATCAAAATTTCTAAAATCATAAAAACGTCTCAAATTTTCGAAATTTATAAAATTACCAAATTGTCTAAAATATCGAAAATTTTCAAAATGTTTAAGATTACAAAAGTTTTCTAAATTTCTAAAATTTCCAAGATGTCTGGAATATCTAAAATTTAACAAATTTAAAAAATTATTAAAATTCGTGAAATTATCAAAATTTCAAAACTGTTCCAAATTTATGAAATTGTCAAAATTTCTAAAATTATAAAAATGTCTCAAATTTTCCAAATGACTAAATTATCTAAAATTTTCAAAAATTGTTAGAATTGGTAAAATTATTAAAATTTATAAAATTATCAAAATTTCTAAAATTATAAAAACGTCTCAAATTTTTGAAATTTATAAAATTACCAAATTGTCTAAAATATCTAAAATTTTCAAAATGTTCAAGATTACAAAAGTTTCCTAAATTTCTAAAATTTCAAAGATGTCTGGAATATCTAAAATTTAACAAGTTTAAAAAATTATTGAAATTCGTGAAATTATCCAAATTCCTAAACTGTTCCAAATTTATGAAATTGTCAAAATTTTTTAAATTATAAAAATGTCTCAAATTTTCCAAATGACTAAATTATCTAAAATTTCAAAAAATTAATAGAATTGGTAAAATTATTAAAATTTCTAGAATCATCCAAATTTCTAAAATTATAAAAATGTCTCAAATTTTTAAAATTTATGAAATTACCAAATTGTCTAAAGTATCTAAAATTTTCAAA
>CAKNXH010081496.1:0-16572 GCA_932178445.1 Andricus quercusramuli
ACAACTGACAGAATACAAATATGCCGGATCTAACTGGTGGCGTACTTATTTTCTGACAGTAGTACGCTGTTCTCGAGCTGATATCAACGTAAATAGAAGATTTGTGCATTAGCTGCGACCATATTGAAAAAATAAGTAAAAGTTAACGCATTTGTAATTTACCAATGTTTAAAAACTGCTATAAATCGAAGTACATAATCTCAGTTTTATCGATATTTCTACAGTATTTTCGTTGTGATTTGAGATGTCTCACCGATTTACATGCAAGTTATAAAACATCACATTTTCTTGATGCACCGATAATGGTCGTGAATTCCGGTTGTGGGCACTTGAAACCAACCGGTTGTGGGTACATTTTTTGTCATTTGAAGCGTCTGTTTGACTTGAAAACTGTCAGATATCATCGTTTGTGCCGACGTAACATATTCCATTAACGTTTTAACGTATTTTAGTTATTATTTTAGTTTATGTATTTCAGCCATGACAACCCCGAAGAAGTCAGCTACCGAAGTCAAATAACTTTTTTTCCATATTTTTGCCACTAAAGGTCTTTCAAATTTGATAAACCTTGAAATTCTTTAGAATTAGGTGCATTTTCCTTTAACTATCTCCATTTTCAGCGAATTTTCGAAGGGTGCCCGCAACCGGTTACGATTTTTTTTCTAAAAATGATGATTTCACAAAATTGGTCGTAAAATTTTATTAGTTGACGGAATCAGTGTACTTACATTAGCAAAAAGTTAGCTAAGGCCTCTAGCTTTTCAATGAGATCCATATCCCCGCATAATAAGGTCACAAACGAAAATTATGGGTCAAAAACAAAACTGTGCCCACAACCGGAGACTCTCCTTCATTTGTGGATGACACCTATGTTATAAAGTGTTTTTATCTTATCAGTGTTTAAGAACTAGGAAAAATAAGAACATTTGGTTTTTAGACCACTGTGCTGGAAGCTTTTCTTTTGTTCCGAGTTTCTTCAGTGATGGCTCAAATTTAAGCTCTTAGCATATAGAATTGCGATAAAAAATAGTATGTTATATTGCTATTTTCAGTTGTTTTCAGTGATTAAAACTAGGAAAAATCATCAAAAGTTACAACAGATATGATTTCGCCTACGAAACCTTTCTTGATAGGTGCTTAACACCCGCTTCACGAATTGATTTTATTCTAATGTATCTTCTGGGATATTATATTATTTAGATCAAACTTATTTCTTAAGAAATTAAGCTTTAATATTTTTATCAGAAGATACTATGAGATAATCATAAATAGTGTTAAAAATATTGGGTCATTTGATTCTTGCAATCGGTTGGCGCTCGACAAGAAGTGATATGAAGGGTTTTTCAGACTGGCTCGACAACCAATCCCTGAAACGAGATATCGAAGTTTCCGGTTGGATATCAATTCCAGAGACAATGCTGCTTGCCGACTAGTGAAACGTTTAAAGCGAATTGATTGCACTGTGATTGTTCCAATCGGTCAATATCCCTCTGCAATCAAACCGTTTCAATCGCTTGATTAACTAGTGTACACACTAAACATCCTTCAAAAAATATATTTTAAAAGTAAATAACAGTCTAGATTTTTCCCACACGAATGAATCAGACTCATAATAATTCTTTATTGTGTATTTTTAAACAAATTCGTATTCTTTTCTAGAAATTATAATACTTATTTGCTTCTGACAACTTGAATGTTAAATGAATAATATAAGCATCCAGACTCAGATTCAAATTTCAATTCAAATGCAAATTCAATTCGGGCCCCTTTGCTCTTAACCTTCCAGGGTGCGATAGAATCACGTAGAAGCCATCCTATTTTAATTTTTTATTTAGGTCAGTCTTTTGCGTATAAATTTTTGTCTCAATCAAAAAATCATAACCCTTAAACCAGCCCGACAAGAATTTATGAAATTAAAATTTTTTGACCGTTAAGAAACATCAGAAAAAAATTGGAAACGCGTGTTTGAAAATCTTTCAATCATTGTTATTGAAAACATGATCGGCTTTTCCTTACTTGAAGTTCTTTTATATCTTAAAATTTAAATCTTTAAAATTTAATCTACAATTAATCCATTTTAAAGATGTTCTAAGTATACAGTCAAGTTTAAAATTACTAATCTTTAACTTGAATTAAGTTATTCATCCTCAAAATGTATGAATGATTCTTATTCTCTGACGAATTCTGAACAATATACTGAAATACTGAATTACTTGTAACGTGTTATCGTGTTTAAATATTAGATTTACAAAAAGCTGACTTTTCCGTTCAAATTTGGAAGAAATTCTTTTTGGGTATTCGAATAAAACACACTCACTGGAAATCGGTTATTTGAAGAAAACAAATTCTTTGACTTGAAAAATTAAACATGCAATTTTGAAGAACCTTAATGTTCACATTTTTTTAAGGTATAAATGGTTCAATTTAAACATTTTTTATCGCCTTCTCCTCGAAACTGTTAATAATTGCTAATAATAATTGAAGAGCGGAAATCCTAATAGTTTTAAGTGCCATTTTCCGAATTATTCAGGGCGACGGAAAAACATAATAATTTCCATGTATGTTTATGAAAATTTATAACGTTCAATTTTTATGTTCTCCTTGATCAAATTGATTATATTAGAGAGTTGTATCCACGAATTCTAAAAACATTAAAACAATTCTAAAAAAGTTATTAGCTCTCAAAGTTTAGCTACAGTGTATCATACGAGAAAACTTGCACAAGTATCGCCTTTTTTGCGATTCACCATTACTACTGCAATCAAGATTATTTCAATAAGATTTTCATACCAAATTGTCTGTTGTGGAGTAAAGCCTTATACCTGTGATTGAAGATTCCCTTTTTATTTGAAAAGAATGGTTTTTTCTATGTGATACTAAAGTGGTGCAAACAATGCCATGCATTCAAAACACTGTCATTTACAAAAATATTAACTTAAAAATCGACAAACTTCCAAAATTTATGTGCAACAATTTTTTGGTCGATTCGCGATTTCCCAACAACATTAGTGTTAGCCTATGTGAAGAAAATAATTTCATGAAAAAAAACGTATTTCGAGAAAAGTGGAACTTAGCACTATTAGGATTTTCGCCCTTCAGTTGTACAAGAAAAATAATTTTAGTTTGGATTTCGAGGACTGATAATTAGAAATTATTAAATTTTGTTGCCTGTCAATTTAAAGTAGTTTCTTTCCTTTTTCAATATTATTTTATTTTCTCTCAAAAACTGTTCAAAATATTAAAGCAATGCAAGAGAATTTTTCATGATTTTGGAAAAGCAACATTTTTCTTTGTGAATGTTGTTCTAAAATACATTTTCACAAATCCAATTATCCCTAAAAAAGTTCACAAGAGTGCATTTACAATTCAGAGAATCAGGAGAATTAGTCTCCGGTATTCTGCACCAATCTTTATGCGCGTGTTGCAATGCAATTTTATCTATTGTTCTACGTGAGGTGGTTATAGTTTCAGCTCTTACGAATTTTTTTACAAATTCTCTAAAGAGCTTAAACATTATAACAACTCATTTAAAGAGAATTCTATTAAATTAATTAATATTTCCTCTTCACGATGAACGCCTCGTACAAATTCTTCCAATTGAGAAAGAATTAGTAATTTTCTGAACAATGAAACTGAATTCTGATTGCTTTTGTTCTTTTAGTCAGAGTTAGGTTACCGGCGAATCAGTAAAAACTGTTGAATTTACAAAAGTCTTATCTAAATATTTGTGTTAAACATTCATTCGTGAATCATACTGTACTATCTGTCACTACTGACTTCACTATCTAAGAAATTGCAAGAAGTACACGTGCATACGCATCCTACATACTTGAGTGAAAAAAAACAGCTTGCAATGCGAACTATAGTTTCCTGAACAGGTGATTGCCCTTCCGTTTCAACAAACATTCAGCTCAGAATAACAATTAGAAAATAACCGTATTATTTAAATATTCAAAAAATAAAATCAATACAAAAAAAATCAAATATTCAACTCTCATTCTCTTATGCGTGTAATAATTGCAAAAATCATCCCTCGGTTTCCCCTTTTTTTAATATTCCCTTTTTCTCTTTAAATATATGAGACTTGACAATACGATCGTTCCTTTTACATCTACAAAATAATTCTATTTAACACTAGAATATGCTATCGCGAGTAGTGAAAGTTTATTTTTTTTTTAACTTATAGAATTATCGATTATAATCAATTTATAACTTTTTAAATTTTACCAATTTCAAACTTAACTAAATTTAAATTAAATCTTGTTTCGTTAGGAATGCTGAAAGGCAAACTCGATTTTCTATCAATTATAAAACTGAAGAAAAAGGTAAACGCCTTTTTCCATAGAGTATAAGGGTAATTGTCAAATTGTAGGCAAATTTCAGCTCCTACAGTGGCAATCATATTATTATTAGGAATTAAATATTTCATAACGGAAATTGATCTTATCACATGTAACTATTTTAAATCCAAAACGGGCAGTTATGAAAATAAGAAATAATAATGAATCCATGGGCACACGCATATAATCAGTCGTACGCTGTTCTATTGTACCGTACGGTAATGATGCGAGAAAAATGTTAAAGTTTAACTTTTTTTATTGTTTATAAAAAAATAACAAATTTTAATTATCAAAAGTCACCTACTTATGAAAGAAAACACCACCAAGCAAGTAACGGAATTGTTTTCATACATTTTTTTCACTCCGAAAATGGTTTTTAACGCACGTACGGTAATGACGTTTTTGTTGTCAAGATGCACTTTTCAGTTTTAATATCGGATTCACAGAAAAGAGAGTTAATATTTTAAGCTCAATTTTATAAAAACTTGTATTAAACAATACGCCTAATATTTTTGTATTTATTACTCAACTTTAACTACAATATTTCACTAGAAAAACAGACGTACGGTAATGACTTCTGAAATGGAAAAAATTGAGGGACAGACATCAAGGCTTTTAAAGTATTATTTATTTGAATTAAAAAAATGTGCATACATTAAATGTATGTTCATGTGAAGTTTAAAAACTTGATACGTTAAGCGTTTTTCAGGTTACTGTCTAAAAAAACGGAGAAAATCAGTTTATCCTTGTGCAAAGTGAGGTTGGGACGCCGTACGGTAATGACGTTTCGGGTGTTTTTATATTAAATTAAAGTAAATAGGAACAGAAATGAAAAAAGGAACTGCCCATTCTGTAGAGGATGATAATAAGTGTTTATTAAAATTTGAAAACAATCGGCACGAGCTTCTAAGTTAATGTTATATTATTGGGACTTCAAGTTTGCCTTCAATTTGACAATTACCCATAAAGAGATACAGGTAGGAAAAATTATGAGCAATATTTTGATACAGTTTAAAAAAGATTTTGCGCTAGAAAACTTCAAATCAGAAGTGTATTTGACTGTAGAAGAATAGCTTATCGATTTCTGAATGATCAATTGTACATGTATGTACATTTTTCAGATATGAGCATTTTTCAATTAAAACTTAGAAATATTATGTACTATTAAAAATGTAACAATATATGACTACAAATATTCATAGAGAAAGTTAAGATCTCCAGATACGTAACAAAAATATGCTTCCGTGATAATATTAAAATTAAGAAAGTAAGAATGGTGGTTCGGAACCCACCTTAAACTGTAGGTCCCCCTCCCACCACCAAGTATGTGTGTGGGAGGTGTGTGAAGGAATAGGGAAGAGATACAAGAACAATGTAAACCCTTAGGGGACACATTAGAAGCTTCCATTCCAAGAAAGTAAGAATTTTTTCAAACATATCTTACTAACTAGAATTAATTATTTCTTAAATTATTCAACTAATTTCAACCGATTTTAGAACTCCTAATGTTTAAAAATTTGTTATTATATATTTTTAAACAGTTTATGTTTTTAATATTAGAAAATAAAAATCCTGTGACGTAAGCCCGCGCTTTGGAGGTATGCATTTATTTAAACGGGGTTTTAGAAGAATTTATTGAATAATTTTAATTTCATTTATATCCAAGGAATTTCAAATGATTCCTACCAATTTTAATGGATTTTTACGATTTCAAGGGATTTTAAGGGATTTAAAAAAATTTCAAGGGATATGAAGGAATTAAATAAATATCAAACGATTTTAAAGATTTTAAGTTATTTAAAAAGATTCCGAAGAATGTAAAGAGGTGTCGTTTAAAAAATTGGTATAACTTTCAATATTTGAACATTTGTAATTATGGATCTTTAAATTGTCTGTGCTCAGAAAATAAAAATCAAGGGACGAAAATAAATTCTTTAATAGCAGAAATCATTGAAAAATCATTTAAAATTATTTAAAAGATAGCGAATTTCTAATAAAAACATTGTTTCTTCTTTTCTGCACGTAATCATAAGTTTTAATCTTTCCCCTACTTTCCCCTTTTTCGTGAAAAAGTTACCCTATCTCCCTTTTTTTTGTATCAGAATATCTTTCATTCCACAACGTTTCTCTATTGCGAATAAGCTACTCCATCGATCGCTTGAACCAGGAGCGGATTAAATTGTGTTTTCGAGTAGAAAAATGAAGGGAAGGGTTGAAATCACTTCAATCGTGAATACGAAGAAATATTTTAAAGTAGAAAGCTGCAGTAATAAAAATATCCTAAAATGTTGAAGTTGTAATTTGTAAACATTTATTTAATCTGAAAAACAAGCACGCATTCTACGCATGAAAATACGGATTAATTTCTGATTTTTTAATCATTTATTATCAAAACATATATTCAACTTGTAAATCATCTATGAAATTTAATCTTTCTCGTTTAAAATGTTTCCTATGAAAAGCGTTACCCTAGCTTTAAATTATTCAAAAATTGTACATTTTCTTTGAAATCTATATAAATATTTCCGGTGAAAACTACTAGCTTACCCTACAGTAGTACAAAATTGTTGAATCTATTTTGAAATCAAATTATTTTTTACCAAAAGTACCCATTTTCGTTGTAAAACGCCAACATAACTCAAAATTGTTAAAAGTTGTGAATCTGCTTTTCTTCTTCTTTGAAATCTAATTTTTCAATTTTTGTTTAAAACAACCGATTTTCTGTGAAAACCGCGAATTAATCTCAAAGTGTTTAAAAACTAAAAATCTTGCTCTAACTAAAATGATTTTTTTTTTCAAAAAGGAAACAATTTTTAATATAGAACGATAACGCAAGCCAAAATTGTTAAAAAATTATGAACCTTTAATATCTAATGTTTTTTATTTAAAAGTGTGATTTTTCTTATTAAATGGGATTATTTGTAGATTTAGTATTTGAAATTTTAAATTCAGGATGTAGAAGAATTTAAAGTGGTGAAAAGCCAATCAGGTTTTCACCAACAATAATTGCGAGTTTTTCGAGACATATTGTCACACCACTTTTTCAGATAGGATTCGTTTTTGATCATTTTTATACCTACATATTATAAGGTTTTTCGATTTTAAAGGAAAGGGGGTTAAGAAAATCTTCTTGCCTCACTGTCCTCAACCGAATTATTCATTTTGCGTCCCCTATCCAAGGAAGAGAAGCCTGTAACGTACCTAAGCTTCTATTATTCTTTATGTTTTCAAAGGCAGGCAGTTACATTTTTTTGACGTCTGCCACATATGGAAATATTAAAATTATTGAATACATTTATTATTGAAAAAAATATCTGTATAATGATCCAAAATAGTCGATAAATATTAATATATTTTCTATATAAAAAAGTGGTATAATGAAATGTCTCAAAAATTTCGAATTCATTGTTGTTGAAAACCTACTTGGCTTTTGAATGACTTGAAATTAGTTGATTTATTACATTTGAAATTCAGAAATGATATCCTCAACTAACTTTCAATTTTTTACAACTGTTAATGTAATTTTTGATCGTTATAATGGTGAAATATTTCATTGTTCTAAGAAATATAAATCAAATCCTAAATTATGTAATTTGATAAAAGAATAAAACTTAATTTCATTCAATAAAAAAAATTATTTATTTTTGTTAATTCTTTAGTACCGAGGAGTAGTACAAAAATTCAAGAGATTGCAGAAGTTATCTTCACGTTCAAATTTTTAAAAAATGTCAATGAGCATTTTGAAATATATTTTAGTATACTTATAGGAAATACTGAATTATTGAAAATTAATATATTATATATTATATATATTGCCATATTTTAAGCATTAAAATTGATTATTAATTAAAAATTTGTTAATTTAAAATACGCATTTTTGAATAATGTAGCCCTTTTCCGTGTAATACAACTTAGAACTTAAAATATGATTATAGTCAACAATCGCGCGCCTTGCGCGCGTGTGTTTCATTCCTAGTTTAGTAAAATATTATGTAATCAGCATTGATTCAGAATAAAAAAAATATCAATTATTTGTAACAATGAAACGCAAAATAAAGTTAAAGAAATGACCTCTGAATAAGAAAGAAACAACGTAAATAAAAAAGTATGACTCTTATATAAAACGATTTTCATCTCAATCGTAGAATCTGATTGCATATACTTCAAACTATGACATTTATTTAAAAAAAAATTAAATTGGAATAGATTTCTTCTAAAAACGAAAAGTATATTAAATGTGACTCAATCGTTTTTTTGCGCATATGGCCTCCTAGTTTCAAAAAACAGTGTATAAAGTAGAATAACTTGTGTTTCTAACTTTCGCTCCAGCAACCTATATCACGTGTGATAGTGAAGCATTATACGGTGATTTGAAACGGCATTGGCCGTAAACCCATGCGCAATCGTCCGTTAATTTTTCATTCGGTTTGATACTTTACGCATGGATTGCCACCTCGAGTTTCCGTTTTTAGCGTAGAATAATCAAGGAATAAGAGTCGAAAGATTTATTTTGTTGTTGCGAAATGTGGGTCTACTCTCTAAAATCATCAAATTGACACCTTAAGATTGTAAAATCTAATTAAAAAGTCTGTAAATTTTACAGAAAGTATCTGTAAATTTGTAAAGTTACTGAAAATTTAGTAAGCTCTGCAGAAAAGCTATGCTGTCTCTATTTTAACTGACAATTAGTAAAATATACTGATTCTATTAGTAATTATTGCTACACGCTTGAGAACAATCCAAACTTGTAATTATAAATTTACTAATCGTTTTTTGTGTAAATGATCC
Source organism: Andricus quercusramuli (assembly GCA_932178445.1). Taxonomy (NCBI): domain Eukaryota; kingdom Metazoa; phylum Arthropoda; class Insecta; order Hymenoptera; family Cynipidae; genus Andricus; species Andricus quercusramuli. The sequence continues at coordinate 9,129 of CAKNXH010081496.1, forward strand.
AACCTAAATTAAATTAAGGCTGTGTCTATTTGTAGCGAAATAATTTGGCTTTTTGTTCTTAAATTTCGATACAAACAGTCCCTTTTCCAGGTCCCACTATTTCTACCGAAAAAAAAGCAGCTATTATTACGGAAATTTCAGTAAGAATTGTCCCTTTTCCAGGTCTCGCTGTTCGTACCGAAAAACCCTGACTATTTTTACCGAAATTTCGGTACACGTAGCCACGGCCTTAATTTAATACAAGAAATATTTTTTTTCTTTTTATATTATTTGTGAAAATTGCAACTTTATAATTATATGAATAGTAATATGAGAAAACAACATACATGAAAAAAGGTGTATTCCGAACTCAAAAAGTGTGCAGCGAAAAAATAATTTTATTTTTTAAACATAATTAACAGCATTCTAACCTACTATGTTGAAAGCATTAAAAATGAACTTCAATGTTTATTCAAAGTATTATTCTTCAGTCTATAAATGATCAAAATTCTTATTTATTTATCACCTCACAGTCATCTTTTTTGGTTGAAAATTCAACTGTTTTGTTGCAAATTCGTCTTCTTGACTTAAAAATTTAACAATTTGATTGAATTTCTTTTCTTTTTGGTTTTAACATTCAAATTTTTTGTGTAGAATTGTCATCTTTTTTGTTTAAAACTGCAATGTTCTGGTTAAAAATTATTCTGGTTTGGTTGAAACTGAACTTTTTTGTTGAAAATTCACATGCTCGGGTTAAGAATTCAACTGTTCTATAGAAATTCAACAATTTGATAAAAACTCCAATATTTGGCCGAAAGTTGAACTACTTTGTTAGAAATTAATTCTTTTGGTTGAAGACTCATCATTTAACTTGAAAATTCATTTCTTTGGTTGAAAATTTAACTATTTTGTTGACAATTCGTTTTTTTCTTGGTTAAAAATTTATTATTTTAATTGAAAATTTTACAATTCCATGTTTGGTTGAAGATTGACCTTTTTTTATTTAAAATGCATGCAATTTGTTCAAAATTCGACTTTATAGGTTAATATTTTAACTATTTGGTTGAATATTCATGTATTTTTGTTAAAAATTCGACTTTTTTGATAAAAAATTAATCTTTTCAGTTTAAAAATTCAACTATTTGATGAAAAATCAAAGTGTGGTTAAAGATTCATGTCTTTTGTGGAGAATTCGTCTTTTTTATTAGAAAATTAATCGTTTTGGTTGAGAATTCAATTTTTGGTTGAAAATTAAACTTTTATGTAGAAAGCTCTTTTATGCAGTGTTGAGGATTCAACTATTTAGTTGAATATTCGTCTTTTTTGTTCAATTAAACTGTTTCTTATTTTCAAATATTAAAATACTTGGTTCAAAGTTGAAGTACTTTGTTAAGTCATAAGAAACTGTAATTGACGACGAAAATCAATTTGGTAAAACTTATACATTGGAGAGGGATTCTAAGTTTGACGCGTCTAAAATTGAATAATTTACAATTAATAGCTTGTAGAATATTGAAAAATGAGGAAATAAAGAACTGTATGATTTAAATCTCAATCGTTCAATATTATACAATTTCAAATTAAAGTCTTTATTGCTGAATTATTTTAAATTTCAATGGTTAAAAGTTGAATAACTGGGGTTTCAAACTTTATCAATTAAACAATTTCGAATCAGTAGCATTGGAAATTGTAGACTTTTGAATTGACTCTCTAAAGGACAACATTTCTTTAAATTTATAACTTTTTGATGAAAAATATTAAAAATTAAATTTTTAGTTATTAAGAAGAAAGTGAAAAGTAAGACTTTTAAATTATATTATTCAAAATTAAACAATTTCCAATTTGAGCGATTAAAAATTTAGAAATACAATTAAATAATGTGAATGGTTTTTAAAAGTTATAAATGAAACTAATTTTAAGGTGAAAATGTTAAGTATTGAACAATTTGAAAATTTAAATATAAAATTCAATAATATTGGAATGTGGACAACTGAAAAACTTTAAATAAGGTGTTAAAACTTAAATTATTTCTATAACTGAAGCTTTTACATTGATCAGAAAATTTCTAGATCAAAAAAGCATATTCTCATTTCTTTTTAAAAGCAGTCAAAAAATGTTTTACCGTTATAGCTGCCGTCGCAGCAGCAATGATCAGCTATGACGCTGCCATCTTTGCAGTATGTGATCTCCTGTCTAGTACAAGGCTTACATCCTGGAACGGGTCCTGCAAAAAAATGTATTTAAAATTTGCATTAATTTAACTTTATTTTTTTAATGTATAAATGATTAAAAACTAGTTTGAAAATACCAGTCAAGAACATCAAATATATATCCAACATTTCATGCACATATATTTAAGTGTAATGTTTTCCTCATGAGTTATAATGTTAATGGTATTAATAATGGTAATTTTAACTACATATTGAGTGAAAAATTAGTATTCTACAATATTGCCTACGATAAATCTAATTTCCGCATTAATTATGGGCATTGTTATTCGTAATTTTTAATTACATTATTGTTCCATGTGCATCGTATACTGTACTTGAAGATGTTACAGAGAGCTTATAGGTACGTATAGAATTAGACAACGAACCTTTGAATGACTAATTGCAATCATAAAATTATTGTCTTTGTTACTGATAGCAGACGTAATAAAAAAGCACGTGCTTTTCAATTAAAAGTTACCTTTTCATTATATTCTCGATCGACAGAACGTTTATTAATCCGCATGGCAATTGCATAAATCTGACGGTCATGCATACCATTTACATCAATTAGTTGCTTAGTTTTACGCAACTGTGCGGGATGCACGGGCGTGTAAAAGAGACTTCTTTCAAATCTTCTTTTCTCTTGCATGTGTCTCCTCCAGTTTTGTTATTTTTATTTTAACATAACAAAACCCCACAGTTCATTTAAATTATTCACATAAAGCTTACATGGATCACAGTCTGTCCCCGTCTTTACCTAATTCCCTTTTTCCCTATTTTCCTCTTTTTTCCACCTTGAATTTGAAAGATCCCTTAAAACACCTAAAATCGAGAGTTTTCCCCTCTTCCCCGTCTTTGAAAGTTTTCGATTCATTATTTTAGAATCATAGGCAGAAATGCAAGTCCTTAGAAAACAAGACGCTTCGAAAGAGATACATTTTCTATTTTTGATTGTAACAATTTCAAATATTTCCTAAAAGATTTATGTGCAAATTTATAAGTTTTGAGATACACCTCTCGGTTATATCAATTTAAACAATAACAATTGATAGCCTTAAACTGATATAAACATTAGTACGAAATAAGTTTTTAATTAAATAATAAAATTTCCATATTTAAATACCCCTACCACTTTTATTAGAATATTTGAGTCGAGGGGTCGACCACTCTGATTTTTCGTGTACGAGGAATATATTCCCTAAAGAATATTCGGGAATATAGAGAATATATCGGAATATTTGAGAATACAAAGAATATGAAGAATATGGGAATATGAAGGAATATGTAGGAGTATGAGGGAATATGAGAGAATATGAGGGAATATGAGGGAATATGATGGAATATGGGAGAATATTTCGGAATATATTTAAATTATGCATATTAAATTACTTATATATACGTGTATGTTATATGTACTAAACTTACAGTTTAATATCACATATGACGTAAACTTATCGCTTCTTTTTAAAAGCCTTAAACACTGATACAATTTTTGAAAAAAGTCCTTTATCAACAATAAGAGAACCGTTTAGTACTCGAGGACGAGGAATAGTACATACGTATTACGATATGTTGTGATAGCCAAGCAAAAACGTAAAATCAGGCTGAAGTAATAAATTATTTTCAGCTTGACAACCTACACCTTTTCCTTCTTTAGGTCCTTGGGCAGGTGCTGAATATTTGGAATATTGCAACTCCCTCGATGTATTTCCACTTTTGTATTTCGATGTATTTCGGTTTGAAAACAGCTTTAAGCTGTTCCTCGCCCTTTGGGTTCTTATGTTAACTCTGTCTGCCATGTACATATCCTTCTTGTTACGAACTTAATAAAGATTTATTATTATTGTTATTATATAACTAAAAGCTAACACTCTCCCAATTAGAAATGATTTTGTATCGCTTGTTGAAAAAACACACCAGTCATCGTCGTATACGGTTTCTTCTCTCGTTATTGACGCCTTTTCCGGATATGGAGTATTAAAAGATCCCTCAACTTCAGGAGCCTTTACTCGTTGTAATCGGTCACTGCTCAGTTTTGTGCCATCTTTATTGAAGAGATAACATAATGTTGTTCGCTTTATAATCACTGGGACCTGAAGACCATCCAAGATTTTTACGTATATACTATTAGGTGAAAGATCCACATTCTCAATAGTTTTAATTCCTAGAGCACCACTGGATACTATGCATAGATCTTTGCATACATCTTGACACTCAGTTTCCGTTACATTGATATCAGCCTGTTCTTCAAATTATTCGTCATTACTAATGTCTGTTAATACTGGTAAACATCCTTCGTCTTCGTCCACATCGGGCTCAGATACAAAAGATTCGAAAGAGAATGCAGGTTCCGGAATCTCTGAAAATGTCATTCCAACACTTTTAGCACGAAAAAGGGCAAATGACTTGGCTTCCGAAATTACTTTTCCGATGTTTTCATTATTTGGTAATATAAACAGTTTAGATTCTTCAGATTGAGTCTTCGATGAGCGATGACTAGATGGAAATGAATATTTATCACCAAGAGTAACTTCCGTTTCAGCTTGAAACTAAATTCGACGGATACGGTGTAAGAGTTCTAGCATTGTGAAATTGACAACAGTTGACAAGGTGGAAGTCATGGATCTTGCACAGCAAAGAATTGTTCAAAACTTTGGCTGCTGTACAACCAGGGTAGAAAAAGAAAATCCTCTTGTGTGGCGCGGAGTGCATTAATGACTTGAATGAGTGTATGGCCATTTATCTCAATGCACATAGTGTTGGTCGTCAGAAAATTTTCTTTAAGTAAATAGCCATTATCTTTAAGCCACTTTCGCCACAATCGAAGAAAAAATATCCATCGCCAATTAAGGAAAATTCTTTTTTCTGGACGCAAAGTTTTGTCCATGTAGGAGAAAATGATAACTCTGCTCATTTCTAGATAAGTAGCAGTACCAGTGCTTCCAGCAATATGATCATTCAACAGATTTCCGACATTTTCTTGATATATCTTTTCGGGATGGGGTCAACTTTGCACGTAGCAACTTTGCACGTGCCCAACTGTGCACGTCGATGGCCAGACGGACAACTGTGCACGTCGTTGGTCAGAAGGACAACTGTGCACGTGCCAACTGTGCACGTGCCATCTGTGCACGTGCACAGTTGTCCAAGTACCAACTGTGCACGTGCACAGTTGTTCAAGTGACAACTGTGCACGTCTAAATTTCGACGTGCACAGTTGTCCAAGTACCATCTGTGCACGTGCACAGTTTTCCAAATGACAACTGTGCACGCCGAAATTTATACGTGCACAGTTGTCACTTGGACAACTGTACACGTGCACAGATGGTACTTGGACAACTGTACACGTCGAAATTAAGACGTGCACAGATGGACTACTGTGCACTTTAACGTGCACAGATGTCACTTTCCTAACTGTGCACGTGCACAGATGTCACTTTCCTAACTGTGCACGTGCACAGATGTCACTTGCCCAACTTTGCACGTGCACAGATGTCCCCTGTCCAACTGTGCACGTGCACAGATGTCCCTTGCCCAACTGTGCACGTGCACAGATGTCACTTGCCCAACTGTGCACGTTTATACGAGGGTGAACCCCTGTATCTATATATAATACATTTTTAACAGTTAAAATTATTCAATCCTGGTGGGATGGAGCGCATTAACTTTTTTAATGTTAGTTTTAAAATATTTCAAATATTATTTTTAAGAAATTATTCTTTTCAAATTGTTAAAGATATATGAAAATCTCTCTTTGTTCGACCTGAATGCCTCCAATTTGCTGAATGCCTCGCTTTCTCGGAATCCCCTGAATTCTCTGAATCCCTTGAATTCTCTGAATTCCTTGAAATCTGTGAATTTTCCGAATTTTCTGAATTCTTTGAATTCTCTGAATTCCTGGAACTCTCTGAATTACTTAAATTCTCTGAATTCCTTGGATTCTCTGAATTCCTTGAATTCTCTGAATTCCTTGAATTCTCTGAATTCCTTGAATTCTCTGAATTCCTTGTTTTCTCGAAATTCTCGGAATCCTCTGAATTCTCTGAATCCTTGAATTTTCTGAAATCTTTGAATTCTCTGAATTCTTTGACTTCTCTGAATCTTTGAACTCTCTGAATTCCTTGAATTCTCTGAATTCCTTGAATTCGTTAAATTTGTTAAATTCGCTAAATTTGATGAATTCTCTGAATTCCTTGAATTTGTTGAATTCGCTGAATTTCTAGAATTCGCGGAATTACTTCAAATTTGCTGAATGTCTAGAATTCTCTGAATTCCTTGAATTCTCGCAATTCCCTAAATTATCTGAATAACCTGAATTCTCTTAATGTCCTGAATATTTTTAATTCGTTGAATTCGTCGAATTCTCTGAATTCTTAAAGTTCGCTGAATTCTTCGAATTAGCTTAATGCCTTCAATTTGCTGAATGCCTTGCTTTCTCTAAATCCCTTGAATTCTCTGAATACCTTGAATTTTCTAAATTCCGTGAATCCTTTGAATTCTTTGAATCCCTTTAATTCTCAGAATTTCTCGAATTCTTTCAATTCTCTGAATTCCTTGAGTTTGTTGAATTTCTTGGATTCGCTAAATGCCTTCAACTCGCTGAATATCTTGAATTCTCCGAATCCCTTAAATTCTCCGAATCCCTTGAATTCTCTGAATGTAAGAAATTCTCTGAATTCTTCGAACTCTCTGAATTACTTAAATCCTCTGAATTCCCTGAATTCTCTGCATTCCCTGGATTCGTTGCATTCTCTGAATTACTTAAGTTTGTTGAATTCCTTCAATTCGCTGAATGCCTCCATTTTGCTGAATTCCTTGCTTTCTCTGAATCCCTTTAATTCTGTGAATTCTTCGATTTTTCTGAATTCTTTGAATTCTCTGAATTCCTTAAACTCTCTGAATTACTTAAGTACAACCCTTACGTAAGGACATAAACGTGCACAGTTGGGCAAGTGACATATGTGCACGTGCACAGTTGGGCAAGTGACATCTGTGCACGTGCACAATTGGGCAAGGGGCATCTGTGCACGTGCACAGTTGGGCAAGTGACATCTGTGCACGTGCACAGTTGGGCAAGGGACATCTGTGCACGTGCACAGTTGGGCAAGTGCCATCTGTGCACGTGCACAGTTAGGAAAGTGACATCTGTGCACGGTGAAGTGCACAAGAGTCTATCTGTGCACGTCTAAATTTCGACGTGCACAGTTGTCCAAGTACAATCTGTGCACGTGCACAGTTGTCCAAGTGACAACTGT
>CAKNXH010081496.1:21572-51559 GCA_932178445.1 Andricus quercusramuli
GATTTTAGACCAAGTAGACAAAAAACATTAACATCATATAAAAAAATATAATAGATATTGTTTTTGACATACTTCAGACCAAATAAAAAAGGAGGATTGTTATGTTTCCGATTTAATTTTAACAAAACTAACGAAAATTTTACAGTTGACAACATGAATTTTAGTATATTTAAGACAACAATTTAATTTAAACAAAATGTGAAGTGAAAATGAAGATTTTTAAGCAAAGAAGAGCAGGAATAGGAATCTGTATTTAGTAGAGATGTTGATGAACTTCGAAAAATATTTGTCCTGATGAGGAAAACATTATGTTTTCGAAACGTTGGCTGCAGAATAAAGGATTCAACAACTAACCCCCTTGGAATTTGTTTATTACGAGCGTAAACACGCTTTAAACATGCTATTGATGGTAGTGAACCGGGAAGATTGTTCCTTAACAAGTTGTACTGTTTCGGTCCTCCAACTTGGAATATTATCGCGTGCCATCAATTTGATATCACTTGTATATCTATAAGTGTATAGGTGCATGCTTTTTACAAAATAAAGCGTAAATTTCCTTTTTATTAATGTACTGATACGATCACACGTCAACTAAAGATCATGACTAGATTGGCGCTTGCGCATCACTGACTCTGACCTCAACTATGACTAAACATCGGCAAAGGTTCCAGATAAAAAGCTATAGGATGCTATACGAATACAATCGGTGAACGGAAGGGAAGAATCAGAAAATTGGGGAATATAATATTTCAGGATATTTGTGAATATTTAGGAATACTTCGGAATATGTGGGAATATGTAGGAATATGAGGGAATATTTGGGAATATAAAGAATATGAAGAATATTTGGGAATATAAAGAATATCAAGAATATGAAGAATATCTGGGAATACTTAAAGAATATATGGGAATATTGAGTGAGTGTACAAGGAATATCCGAGTGGTCGACCCCTCGATTGTAATATTTTAATAATGTAATGTTGTAATAGCATATTATTGTAACATTGCAATATGCTAATAGTATTTGTAATTTGATTTATTGAATGTATGTAGGTACTAATATTAAATTCAAATTGAAACGCTTCAAATTCCTAATATCTCAAATAAAAATATGGCATTTTCAACCGAAAAGATGAATTTTCTACCAAAAAAGACGAATTTTCAACGGAAGAGGTGTATTTTCAACTAAAATTATTAATCTTAAAAAAAAATTTAAGAAAGTAGTTAAAATTTTAACGAAACAGTTATATTTTCAACGAAGAAAATTAATTCTGAACAAAAATGTAATAGTTGCTATTTCAACCAAAAACTATTTTTGTTTTAAATAAAAAACTGTTTAATTTGTCCAAAAAGTATGACTTTCTAACCTAATAGTTGATTTTTCACCCACATGTTGAGTTCTAAAGCCAGATAAACCATTTTTCTACAAAACGGTTAAATTTTCATCCCAAAAATATGAATTATCAACAAAAAAGTTAATTTTTCGCCGAATAGTTAATTTTTTACCAAAATAGTTGAATTTTCGACTAGGAAATATGAATTTTTAAAAAATGTCAATGTTTCTGAAGTATTTTGAAATATATTTTAATATACTCATAGTGTCCAATAATATAAAAATAAATTGTTAGTGTTCGCAATCTTAAAGCATACAAATTACATTGGTACCCAAACGTAACCTACCAAAAATTTATTAATATGGTACCGACAAACACTTCTCATAAAAACACGTAAAATGTAGTCCCGATGAAAAATAAGGAAATGAATCCTTGGATAATTTTGAAGTCAAAAGTTTGAAGAATCGAAGGAAGTAGTGAAAGAGTAGTGAAAGTAATTAGTTCTTTAAAAAAATAATTTGTCTACAAATAAAATTTTCTTCCCCTTGTCAAAAAAGCATGTTTCAATTTTTCAATTTAAAATAGGCAGTATGTGGTAAAAAAACCATTATAAAACTTGTTTTTAATATTGCCAGTCATACAAAAATAGTACGGAACATTTGCTTGAAAACCCAATCACTTTTCTCCATTATTCAGTTCATACTGGTCTCCACCTGGGACAGGCTTCCCCTAGTCATTTTTGTATTTTTCAAATTATTTCTTGCAAGCTTGCTTAGAAGAATACTTTGACCAATTCAGGGTTCTGTACTGAAAAGAATAAACTAGAAAAAAATTGGTGAGAATAAGGAATCCAAATCTATCATTATTAGATAAACAATTATTTTCAACACAAAAATGACTGGAAAACTTGCTCAAGAAAATGCGCTACTGTTAGTAGGCACTCGTTCAATACTCACGAGATACCCATGTGATATAATGTGACATGTAATATAAAATTATACTAAGTTTATTAAATCAGTGTATATTTTTATATTTCGCTATTTACTTTTAACAATTCGAAATACTTTTATGGAGAAGCGAAAAATAGAATGATATCATATGACTCTTTCTTGGTATAAGATCAGCAAATCAGAAATTGATTTTTTTTCTTATAATTTTGCAAACAGAACGTATCTAACGTATCTCCTCTAATCTTCAGGTGTGCAGTGGAGTTTGCTTAAGAAACAAGGCGTTCTTTCAAGAGTGCAAATTCTACACGAGATGTTCGCGGGCATAGCAAATATTGTTGTCTATGTGTAATTGTGTGCATAAATCCTACCTTTTCTGTCCTTGCCAACTGTTCAGGGAGGCAGCAATAATGGTACAAATAAGTCATTTAACTGTGTCGCGATCTCGAAATTAAGAAGTGTAATTTCTCATATTTTTGTTTATTTTAGAAATTCTAAAAAAATCCCTGAAAATGCGAGAGCTTTTTAGCTTTTAAGAAATTTAACAATTTAATTAACACAAAAAATTATAACAATCTGATACAGAAGTTTGAAAAAGGCTCAAATAAGTCAAAAGCTCTGAAATCTGAAAAATTCTTACTACAGTAACAGACCTTTACTTTTAAACTTTGCAGGAAAAATAATTCAAATTGGACATTCTTTGGGCCTCATTCGGCTGGATAATAATTTGAAAGTTACGCCCGTATCAGACCCAAATTAATGCCGTAAGCTAGTGCCTATGTGACATATAAAATTTCTCAGAACATTAATCTAGAAATTGAATTTTTTTAGGTTATGGGGGGGGGGGGATAAAAAAGTAGTTTTTCTCGAAAACGATCAACCAATTTTAATGAACACAATATATGTTCTAAAAAACAATGAGAAAGAGTTCGAGAAAAATTGAAAAAAAAACTATGACTAATTTGGAGAACTGAAGGATATTTTTGAGAAAAAAATTGGAGGTGTCACTTCAAGACATAAGCTCAAACAAATATTGAAAAATTAAAAAAAAATGTTAACCTGTAATTCGTGTCAGAATTTTTTAAACATTTTGTCCAGAAATAGTGTCCCACAAAAATTTAATTTTAGGATTATCATTGGTGGAAAATTTACTTTACATGACATGGATACGAACCTATATGAAAGCCAAAAATCAGTTTTAAGCCATAAAAAAATTTACTTTCAAACTTCGAAACAGTAAAGAGAATGTTTTCCCCGAAAAATAAGCTATCATTCATTAAAATTCAACCATTTTCCAACAATTAGTAAGAAGCGATAGTAAGAAAAAATTCAGTTGAAAATACATTCTTAAAATAAATTGTTTTTTGTACTTTTTAAAATGACATCATTAAAAATAATGTTTTTTATTTCAAATGACATCATCTGCAATACGTTTTTGATTCCTAAAAACAGGTCTCTGAAAAAAAGTATAGTCTATGATTTCAAGATTTTAATTGATATTAACAATCTCATCTTATGAAAGAAACATTGTTTCTTATGAAAAAAGTTCAGAACTTATAAAAATAATTATTTCAATAATATCATTCATAATTGAATTTTTTTTCTATCGCCTGTTACAAATTTAAAAAAAAATGGTTGAATTTCAACAAATCATGGCTTTTTTCGGGGAAAAGATTCCCTATAACTCTGCTGTTTCCAACTTTGAAAAAAGTGAATAATCTTCAACTATATTTATTTGTTAAAAAAATGTGTTTTGAAAATAATTTTTTTTATTTGAAATTACAATACAAGTAAAATTATGTTGATTCTTAAAATCATGGAAAAACTATTTTCTAGTGTTATAGCATATTATCGAATAAAATGAAGTGAAAACGAATAGACTCTTTTGTCTGGTTTGAAACTCTGAATTCCATGATAATTGAGTTTTAAGATGAGATAAGTTTGCCTCAATAATAAAATAAATACAGTGGAAAAAATACGTAAACTTATATTATACCTTAATGTTTGCCTAAAATTCAGAAAAATTTGCCTGGATTTCAGCAAATTTATCTAAATTTAAGACCTTGCTTTCTGAATTCGAGAATTGTTTCTTAAATTCAGACTTGATATTGCTCAAATTCATACAAATTTCACTAATTTGAATCCCAATAAATTTATGGTATGACAATTTTAACGATTTCTCTTTAGTCTACTAAAAATAACCTACATTGAAAACATCCCAATTATTATATTCAATAATCCTTTTGCTAAATTTATCTGCCTTTTTCATTAAAAACAATTTAAAAACGTACAGGAAAAAAGCTCACTTTTTTACATATTAATTTTATTACACCTCAAATTAAACTCATTTTTGGGCTTAAAGCTATAAATTCAAGCCCATTTCGTTACTTAAAACAAGATCCTCTTTCTTGAAACAAAAATTTTCATTATGTGTTCCATACTTCGTGGCCCTAGAACCATAGGCTACTATCACCCTCTTTTCGACAAAAATGAGTTAGTGACACCAAAAGGTAGTTAATAACAATCTCTACATGTGATTTCAATCTTATTTGAAGAAAACAATTTCTAATCAGTCAACATTTATTTAATAAAATATGCACACAACATTTTTTAGATCTACTTGGCAGATTACAATCATGCAAATAAAAAAAAAGATGACACTCTAGCGCAAAATTCAAGAAGGCTTTCAACGTCAAAATGATAAAAGGTTAATGTATGGCAATTTTGTAAAAATATAAATATATTTTTCATCATATCTCAATCGAAATGATAAAAATTGTATGTATGACTCGGGCCGAGACAACGGATTCGACCCTCGTCACGCAACATACTATTTCATACATGACAATTGAAGAAGAAACCAACTTCAAGCTCATCTTACAGAGTCTCAAAATGCCATTTCAATGTAATCTGCTATACTTTTCAGCCACCAATTTCTATCTTTAAATCCAATAATTTATTACATCGAAGCACTCTCGAAGTTAAATCTTGTATTAGTTTTCTAATTATCTTGCCAGAAACAGGTACAAAAATTTGAATCTCATTATCAGTAAACGTCTTCATAAACCAACTATCCAATTTTGAACACCCTCTTCTGTAAATTTGACAAAATCGAAGATACTATAGCACCCTATGGATTTAGGGTCAGGACTTATTTAATTTTTAAAAGGCCTTTCAAAAATAAATTACCCGGATAAAGTTTGAGGTTCCTCGCTTGGCTGATGGCATCCTGATAAGTGACTTCGTGCTCGAGCAAATATTCATCATTAGGATGGTGGTCCACAACAGAAACAGCTTTCAAGTTGCCAATAGTAAAGATCAGAGCCAGTATCTTCCAAGTGCCAGAAGGGAACATGCTAGGGCCTCTTTTTCGACATCCTCGACCCTTTTCACCAGTTCACGACTTGCTCGAGATTGAGCCCCTGTTTACACAAAAGCATAACCAAAGCCTTAGCTTTTAGGGTTAACCCTTCGCCTCATTCATTCTTATATTCTTATATTCCTGTTCCTGATCCTGAATCCTGATTTCTCATTCGTCTATGCACGCAGCGTCTACATATGGGGTACTTGCGTGCCTCCAAGTACAGGGTTTGATATCGATCGAGTACAATTCGCCTTATTTCGAGGGGTGATTCATCCCCCCGACTTGGCCACCCTCTACTTAATTCGACATCCCCCTTATGGCATTGGAGTCACGAAAGAACGCAATATGTGCTCAGTGCACTTCACTAACGAAAATAGAAGTTGCATTTCCTGATGAGATTTTACTATTTTGTGCATTTATAGGTTTTAACAATAGTCTTTCAGCTTGAAGGATTCTGAATCTGGGTTCAAAATATTTTCTTCTGAACTGTTAAACTTGTCACCTTTTGGATTATTTTCAAATATGAGAAGTTTATAATTTACATTAATTTTGATCTTCAGGAAGATTCATTTCAAGCAAACAGACGAATTTTTAGAAGATAGTTGAATTTTCAACAAAAAAAGGCCACTTTTCTATCAGGAAAGATTAATTTTCAATTCATAAAGACGAATTTTCTATCCAAAAAGATAAATGTTTAATAAAATGGTTGAATTTTTGACCAAACAAGATGACTTTTTAACAAAGTAATTGAATTTTCAATCAAATGGTCCAATTTGCCAATAAAAAAGATTAAATCTCAACCAAAAACAGTTAAATTTTTGAGCCAAAAATACAATTTTTCCAAAAATCTGTTGAATTATCAATCTGAAAAGTTAAATTTTAAACTAAAAAATCTAATTTTTAACGCCGACAGGTGAATCATTTCCAACCAAATAATTAAATTTCAAAAAAAAAATAATAATTTTTAACTAAATATTTGCATTTACAAACAAATAATTGAATTTTCTATAAAAAAAGACGAATTTTTAACAAAATAGTTTAATTTTTAATTAATAGGCGAAATTTCAATCAAATAGTTGAATTTTCAAATGAATTTTCAGAAGATAGTTGAATTTCCTACAAAAAAAGTTCATTTTCAACCAACAAATACGAGTTTTCAACAAAAAAGCTGACCTTTCCACCATGAAAAATTAATTTTCAATCCATAAGGACGAATTTTCTATCCAAAAAGATAAATTTTCTACAAAATAGTTGAATTTTTCACCAAAAAATTACTTTTGAACAAAATAATTGAATTTTCAGTCGGATTTTCCAATGAAAAAGATTAAACCTAAACCAAAAACTGTCGAATTTTCAAGCAAAAAGATTATTTTTTTATATGATAGTTGAGTCATCAGCCTGAATAGTTTAATGTTCAATAAATAGATCTTTTTCAATAATAAAAGATAATTTATTAATTAAATAGTTGGACTCTCAATCACAAGAGACGAATTTTGAACAAAGTACATGAATTTGTAACGAAATGGTTAAATTTGTTAAAATAAAAGAAAAATTTTCAATCTATTAGGATGAATTTTCTATCCAGAAAGTCAATTGTTTAACAAAACAGTTCCATTTTCGACGAAGAAAGATGAATGTTCAGAAAAATAATTAAATTTTCAATAAATTAGTTGAATTTTTAACCAAAAAGAATGAACTCTCAACCAAAAATATTTGAATTTTCTTATTGGTTTTGATTAATTTAGTTCGCGTTTAAGCAAAACAAAGATAAAAAGGGGAAAAGGGCAAACTTCTTGAAAATAGGTAAAAATAAAGTAAATTCTCTTTTAAAATGGGGAAAAGGGGGAATAGGACTGCAATTTGAACAAATTAAAACTTTAAATACAGATTCACAAAACTAGGAAGTGTTCAGTTTCACACGCTAATAATTTTTAATTTTCTAAGTATAAAGCTTTAATGAAAAACTATTCCAGTTTCTAAATTCTCAATCGAAATAGGACCATTTTTTCTAGTTTTGAATTTCAATTTTAAAAGTTTCATTGTGACTATAATTGAAACTAAGCATAGCGAACTTCTGAGAAAAACTCAAGAAATTGATTCGTCGCATTTTAATTTTCAATTGTTTTTGAAAAAGTTTTTTACCTGCTGCGTAGTAAAAAAGCATATAATTTACCGGGTAATTACTGCAGAGACTTTAAAAATTTAAGATTAGATATTACCTAAACTGTTTGTACCATTTTAAGTATGAATGAGTAGTCATCGCGGGTTTCATCACACCTATTCACCTTTTTTCATCTATTTTGAAATTTGTCACCTACTTCATCTAATTTGGAAATTTATCACTCATTGTACCTTTTTGAAATTAACAAAGTAAAATTTTATTTACAGTTTTAATTTACAAAACCTTGTGAGACCGCATACATTTTAATCAAACGCCGAAGAAATAGCTTGTTTTTTGAAGGAAAAAAGGTGACAGGAATTTTACCTATTTATTTAAAAAAATTTGACAAATTTATGGATATTTAAATTTCATATAGTAGATGACGCAGACTATCGAAAATAGTTGTTGATCTTTAAAGTGTGGTATTGTTTAAACTAATACAGGAATTTCATTTTTCCGTCTTGCATGTGATACAATTTTTAGTCTTCTTTCTAAATCTGGCCGAAAATTCTTTAAAGACTTCAAAATAAACAAAATGGCTGAGATTTTTCTGAAAATGTTGAAAGATAATTTATTCAAAAACCCTAGCAGTTTTCTATACTTAATTTGTACTTTAGTGTTCTAAAAATAAGTCGCTTGACACTTTTTTTCTAACGCTTTATGTTCCAAATTTTTACTCAAATATAAACAAAACTGATTAAAATAGTTTTTTTTCAACATAATAATTCCCACGGTTAAAAACAAATTATTAACTTATACTCAATTTTGCTTGAAATGGTTTTTTTATTGTTCTTTCAGAAAAATATCTTATCAACCATAGAATGACCGAATAAAATCTTATTATTTTGAGAAAAAAATGTACCCTGTATTATTCACATTTGAGTACAAAATTGTTTAAATTTTTGAGATATTGGATAAATCTGAATGTGAAGCCTTTTCAAAACTGTATAGTTTCAAAATTCCTAAAAACTAAACGAACTCAAATTTTAAACAATCAAAATTAGATAGCTTCAAATTCCAAAAACAAATGTTGAATTTTAAACAAAAATACAATGTATAAAACCGTTTGAAATAAAAAAAAAACTTGAAAATTAACATGTTTAGCCGTGAAAGAGTTCATGATAGTAAATTTTCAAATTGAAAAATCTAAAATTGTTCAATTGAAGAATGTCGTATACGATATTTCAGCTCATAAGATAATAAAGATAAAGTTGATTCAGTCATAAAATAGATTGGATGAGATAATTTTTTTGAATATAATAAATTATACAGAAAATAAAAAAGAATAATTTGATCTACTATATAAAAATATAATTTACTTTTTGAAATGTCCATTAATCAAATCAAATTTCCTCCCATAAAATCGTTCTAACTTTCTATCCCCCTCATGCCATCAACATTTAACACGTGAGAATTATTTGGAACATAAAGTGCTTCAGATACCGTGACTCACGGTTTAACAAGAAAAGCGATCGGTAATTAAGTTCAATTAAAGACGTCACCCGGAAAGACTGAAACTCTATCCCCAGAGTTGCAATAATAGGTTTAGAAATTAAGATCAACTACAATGTTGAGCTTCACTTTTTTTGTTGGTTAATTTTACAGAATTAAAGCAAATTAATCGATAAGTTAAAATCACTCATGAACATTAATTAAAGAAAATAAGTAAGAAAATTTTATTTCAAAATAAAAGTAATAGAATTTTCTTCTAAAACAAAACTATACCAAATTTTTAAAAATATCCCTTTCGTGTACCCGCAGATGAAGTGTTCTAACGCATCACAAAAGCTGAAGAATTCATTAAGGCACCAGATCAAAAAGAAAGCGGATGTATTTTATTCACTTTAGTTATTACGTCACGTAATTCTAACTCTTGTTTGAAAGAAAGAATAGGGACTTTAGGGCACTACAAATTTACCGATTACAAAAGAATTATGTCTCTTAAGAAAATGTTTTCCAGTTCTCACCAAGAGTGATACTAAAAGTGAAATGAAATGCTCATATCTTGAATCTGTATGTTAAAAAGAGTAAAAGACATTTATTCGTATTCCGTATTAACATTTGTATAATTTGGAAGCGAAGAGCTTTTATCTCGCTGCTCTTTGAACTACTCTAGGTTGACGACACTTTTTCTTTCTCGTCCTCTAAAATACGATGTCGAAGCAAAAGAAATTATCACTCGACTTATCGATGGAGCACGACCTCACAGAAGCAATACATATGATGCATTCTTTTGTAATCCAGCTGTATATTAAGTAATTAAGTCGCATGATCCCGGATTATATTACTTCACTTTTCCAACCTTATTTTTTAAATTTTTGATAGAAAATGAAAGAGTTGAGAGCTCGAATATTTCATAGGGATATATGAGTATAATGTTACCTAACTAATTTCAGTAGAACAATTTTTAAATAGGAAAACATTATCTGATGTGTTAGATATGCAATTTCTTGAATATGTTAATTTCTATTGACAAGCTATTTATAATTTCAAAAATCCTATGAAAATCAGTTTTCTTTAGGTTTATTTGATTTTCAGTTAGTTTTACAAGTGACAAGACATTTCATTAATCATAAGATATAAAGAAAGAGGACATTATGCAATCTAATTTTTTTCTCATGATATTTGTCTTTCTCAACAGAAGTGATTTCGATAAACCTCAAGTTATTACAAAATTTGTTATGAAGATTAATTTCCGGTTTTTCGTTTTAACCTGAAAGCATTGGACAATTGTTTAATGTCAAGACCTGTATTTTCATGTGTCGTAATTTCTATGCAGTCATCTAAAATCGGATCGTGTGACTTTTTTCGACGTATTGCGACTTTTGAAAGAAAATCGACTAATCAATTTTTTTCCTTTTTTTCAGAATTTCGCTATACTTAGTTTCAATTTTATTTACAATGAAACTTTTAAAATTTAACTTCAAAACTGAAAAAAGGTACCATTTTAATTCATAATATTAAAGATTGAATAATTTCTCTTTAAAGCTTCATATTTACTTAGCAAATTTTTAATTGATAATCTTCACATTCTTTCCCCTATTCACACCTTTTTCCCCCTTTTTAAAAGAATTTATCTTTTTTCTCTGTTTTCAAAAGAACTGACTTAATAGAACCCAATAAGAAAAGCTAACTTTTTTTGTTTGAAGGTTCTTTCTTTTTGGTTAAAATTCGACCATTTGCTTGAAAATTTAATTATTTTGTTAGAAGGTCATTTGTTTTGGTCGAAAATTTAACTGGTTTGTTGAACATTCGCCTTTTTAATAGAAAATTCATCCTTTTGATTTGAAAAATCCTCTTTCATGGTATAAAAGTCATCTTTTGCTATTGAACATTTATCTTCCCTGGTTGAAAATTAACTTTTTTGTTGAAAATGTAACTGTCGTCTAAAAAATTCGCCTTTATAGCATGAAAGTTCAACTCTTTGGTTAAAAATTCATCTATTTTGATGAAAATTTGTCTTCTTTATTGAAAGTCCAAGTAGGTAAGAAATTTCAAAATAGGTGAAAAAGGTGAATAGGTGACAACCTGTGATAACTGGTCATTTATATACAAAAGGGTACAAGCTATTCAGGTACTATCCAATTGCTTGGTTCTCACCTTCAAAAAATAATTTTAAAATTCTTCTGCCCTTTACCAATTCAACAAACTGAACTGCAGATCTCGAATCGTGTAATTTTTCCACTTTTTTGAAAAATGAAATTGAAAAAATGAAACTTTTAAAATTCAAATTCAAAACAAGAAAAAATGGTACCATTTTAATTAAAAACTTAAAAATTGAATAACTTTTCATTTATGCTTCAAATTTTTTCAAATCGTTATCGAAATTGGACAATTTCTAATTTCGTGAATCCGTATTTAAAGTTTTAATTTTTTAAATTGCTATCCTTAACTGTTGAACGGTTTCATGTGGAACAGGTTTAAAATCGATTAATTTCAAATTCAGTTACAGTCTCACTCTCTATCCCCTATCCCCCCTTTAACCCTGTTTAAAAAACTTGATCTCCCCCCCCCCTGTTTTCAAGAAATTCCCCTTTTTAGTTTTTTTTTCGCTTATATGCGAACTAAGTTAATCAAATCCATTAAGAAAATCAAACAGTTTTTGGTGGAAAGCTCATTCTTTTTTCTTATAAGAAATTTAACTATTTGGTTGAAAATTTAATTCCTTGTGGAAAGTTTAATTTTTTGTTGAAAATTTATCTTTTTTGGTCAAAAATTAATCTGTTTTGTTGTACATTTGCCTTTTTGGATAGAAAATTCATACTTTTGGATTGAAAATTCCTCTTTTATTGTACAAAATTTAACCATTTGGTTAAAAATTCATCTATTCCGTTAAAAATTCGTCTCTTGTGATTGAAAGTTCAACTATTTAGTTAAAAATGTATCTTCTATGTTTGAAAAAGATCTATTTCTTGAAAATTAAACTTTTCTATCTGATAATTCAACTGCCTTCTAAAAAGTTGGCCTTTTTGGCATGACAACTATTTGATTGAAAACTGATTTTGGTTGAGATTTAATATCCTTTATTTAAAAATTCGACTATTTGGTTGAAAATTAAATTATTTTATACGAAAGTCATTTTTTGGTCAAAAATTCAACTATTTTGTGGAAAATTCATCTGTTTGGATAGAAAATTTGTCCTTATGGATTGCAAATTAATATTTCATGATGGAAAAGTCACCTTTGTTATGAAAATCCATCTTTTTGGTAAAAAATTATCTTCTTTTTTGAAAACTCAATTATTTGGTTCAAAATTAAACTATTATGTTGAAAACTCATCTTTTCTGATTGAAAGCTTAACTATTTGGTTGCAAATGCAAATATGTTGTTGTCAATTCAACTGTTTTATGACAAATTCGTATTATTTGCTTAAAAATTCAACTATTTAGTTAAAGTTGAATTTGGTTTTCGTTGGAAAATTCTACCATTTGGTTTAAAATGTATCTTTATAGGTTTGTTAAAAATTCTTCTCATTTGCTTGAAAGTTCTCAACTTTTTGGCTGTCAATTCAACTGTTTGATTGAAAACTTTTTAAATAACTTTTTAACCAAAAACTGAACTCTTTTGTTAAAAATCCGTCTTTGGGTTGAAAACTCGCCTCTTGTGGTTGAAAATTCAGTTACTTTGTTGAATATGTCTGAATATGTATATATGTATGAATATGAATACTTCAACTTGAAATCTAAGGAATTTAAAGCATCTCATATTGAATTCAATATTGTATCTATACTAATATTATTTTTAAGAATTTAATCAACTATTTTCGTGAAAACACACCTATTTCTACTGTTTTGATCTATTTTCAATGACTACTTCATATTCGAATTATACAATCTCAAATTTCAACCTCAATTGTTGAGTAATTTCAAGTTTAAAATATTCAAAATGAATGTGGCTGTAGTTAAACGTTAATGTAAATTATAAACTTCTTTCATTTGAAAGTAATTCAAGTTGACAATTTTAACAGATCAGAAAAAAATATTTTAAACATAGATTCAGAATCCTTCAAGCTGAATGACTATTGTTGAAAAACTGTTTCAAGTTTCAAGTTCATTTTTATTGTACAAAGAATATTTGAAAACCAATGAATATTATGTACTCTATATTCCTAAATTTGATGCGACTTTTTTCGAAATTGCATGTGACTTTTCAGTAATTTAAAAATACAACTTCTCATTTGTCTAAATCTCTTAAAATTATCGTAATAAAAAATTCTTATAAAAAATATACTTAACACTATATTGTATATTGTTTTACAAAAGTATCTCTCACCGGCATCTTACACATAAATTAAACACTTATTTCCATTAATCCTCATATCACAGCACCTTTCACTCTTATTTTTCAGTCACATTATAATTATGATCCCATAGCACTCTTTTTTAAAGTTTTGGTTCGGTAATGACAGAATATCACAAGAACTTGTTGTCGGTTCCAAATTTGCTATTGTACGAAAAAATTGAGAAATTACTAAAATAGAATATGGCACGCGATGTTTTATATGTAGACTAGAGATGGCTGCGTTTTAAACCAAGTTTATTTAATTTGTAGCGCTTTATTTTTTATGTAACCTGGAGAATACAGACCGATTTCTGTCATGAAATCGAAGCGTCGCGTAATCCGCGTAACCATCGAAGACTGCAGACTGCGCTCTACTGCGAGCGGAGGGCTGAAAAGAGCCACACCACCAGCGACTCACTTACCACCACCACCATCAATCCCGTGACAATTGCGCCGCGTTATCTTTTTAATTTCGACGAGAAAACTTGTGAAAAAATTCAGATGAAAAAGTTTTTTCTTTCCGTTTTGCTTTATCTTTATGTTCTTCATACCTCAAATCAATCGTATTTTTTTACTTAAAGCTAGATTTAAGGGGCCTGTGCATAAATTGCGTAAAGTTTTATTTCGGAAATTTCTAAACACCTACCCCTAAATTTCTTTAATCTATTCAGGGAACATCTAAAAAGAAAGTGAGACGATTTAAATAGAGGGAGGGGGGGGGGGGGGTAAAAGCTTACTGTTTCTTACGAACTACGATGTAGTGCATCTTTCAACCAAGTAGTTGAATTTTCAACAAAACAATATGAATTCTTAACAAAGAAAGTAATAGTTGATATTTTAACCAAGAGGAGATTTTCATTTTGAACGAGATTTTGAATTAAAAACAGTTGATTTGAACAAAAAAGATAAATTTTCAACAAAATAGTTGAATTATCAACCAAATGGATGAACATTTAACCAGATTAATTTTTTACTAGCAAATTCTTAACAAAAAAGATACCTTTTTTTTACCAAATAGTTGAAGTTTTAAACTAAAAATGATCAATTTTGAACCCAAATGATATAATGAAAATTTTACTGAAAAAAATCAGTTTTTTATTTCGAAACACACATTTCCTACAAAATAGTTGAGTTTCCTACGAAACAGTTGTATTTTCAAAACAAAAAAATTTATTTTCAAGTAAAAAAATAAAATTTTATACGAAACGTTTGAATTTTCAACGAAAAAGCTCATTTCCATCCAAAGATATTAATTTTCGACTAAAATTATGAAGTTTTAACCAAATAAATGCATTTTTAACAACAACAGAATTAATTTCGAAGATAGTAGTTCAACTTTTAACTAATGAGTTGAATTTCAATCAAATAGTTAAATTGTTCATCAAGAAGATTAATTTTCTAAAAAAAATCGAATTTTTAAGAAAAGACATGAATTTTCGACCAAATACTTAAATTTTCAGTAAAAAAATTAATTTTTAACCAAGAAAAAAAAGAAAAATAAACAAAATAGTTCAATTTTCAACCAACGAAATAACTGTTTAACTAAACTTTTGATTAAGTTGTTCAACTTCCGACCAAATAGTTAAGCTTTTACCAAATAGTTGAATTTTTGAGCTGAAAATACGAATTTTCTACAGAACAGTTGAATTTTGATCCCAAAAATGTTAATTTTCAACAAAAAAGTTAATTTCCAAACGGATCAGTTGCATTTTTAACCGAAAAGGATTAAATTTCTACATAAATATGAATTTTCAAACCAAAAAATAAAAAAAATCAATCAAATTGTTGAAGAAAAAGAAAACTTTTCAACAAAACGTTTGAATTTCAACAAAAAAGAGTGATTATTAATAACTTTCAAAAAATAACCCCAAATTTTTTTAAACTTTAAAGGAATGTAAATATCAAGAGCAATTTCGTATTTTTGAAAAAAAATTTGAAATTCGATGTTAATCGCTATCCAAAGTCGATTTTGATAACCCGTGAAATTTTAATCTTATAATTCTCGGTCGATTTTCTCGAAATCGGTTAAATTTTGGACATAAAACTTTCTTTACCCGTATTCTGATACCTAATAATATCTAAAGAGCTTGTTTTTATTTTTTATTTTAACTCAAAATTGAATTTCTTCATTGTAATTTATTTTATTTACATTTTTATTGATAATTTTCTTCAATTAAACTTTTTTTGCCTCAATTCAGCAACGCTTCAGCTTGGGAGTGAACCTTTGCTTCATCTTTAAATCGTGGTCTCGATTATAAAGAATGCTTTTTCGCTCCTCTGAAAAATTCCGAGAGAAATTCCCAATTTGATGGTTATCTAGTTTTGTACTGCTACCTTTCAAACGAAAAATTTTCAGTGGAAGGACTACTTCTTCACCGCGCAAAAACGAATGCTTAAAATGTGTACATCCCAAAATTTCCTTGGCATTAAATTGGAATTTTTTTGTATTTAACAAAATTGGTCTAAATTTAACACTCATTCAAACAAAACTACCAGGTATCAAGTTGATGCGGCAAATGGATCAAAGGGATGCAACGTTTTGATACCTATATTCATGATCAACTTGATTCAAATTTCGAGATCAATCATCTGTCATAAAATTTCAACTACTCAACAGATTATGAAATTATTTATACCTCTTACTTGAATATTGAGCAATTGTTGATGGTCGTTTAAAATTAAATTGTTAATCAATTAAAAAAAAAATCATTTACTTAGATCCGTTTACTCAAATTTATGATTACTAAGGTTGTGGAGGTTTGTTTGCAAATGTCAGAAAATCTCGATTAAGGATCGATTATCGATTTGCAGAACTTGAATTTGGCAGAAGGAATGTTTTTTGAAAATCGTCAACCGTCACTCTGTTTTGTATACTGATGCTAACACGCCTTGAAGTTGTGCTCCTTAATTTCCATTGATCCTCTAAAACGAATCATATTGAGTTGAAATTCTAGATCAAAATAGCTGCAACAATTTGATATCCCAAGTTTTAGCGTGTTTAAATTCTAGAATTCAGATTGTGAGATCTTAAATTTAGATCAGTTATGCTGAAATGCAGATAAATTTTTGCTCAATCAGGGCAAACCAATTTTAAGTTATAACATATCAGTTGAAGCTTTAATTTACTGTATTGGCTTTTTCTTATCCTTTAGACCCTCTACAGGAGAACTTTTTTTACATAAATCCTTTATGTTGCATTTTTACTTGATATACATCTAAAACAGCTTCAAATTGTCCTAAATTTTTTATTTTGTCTCCCTTATTATTTTGAATATTAAGAAAAGACACCAATGTTTAAAATTCTCACAACCTTACATTGATGGCAATAAATCCTGTCAAACACTAGATTTAAGCCAATGCTTTCACTGGACTCACGTTTGAATTGCGAAACTTAAAAATAGGGTATTTTTAAGTCCATTTAATAATTAGAATATTTTATTTTGAATTGCGTTAAAATTCGAAACATTGTAGACTTTCGGTATGGATTTCGCGATATTTTTAATTTTCGCACACCTCACCTGATTTCGGAATACTGCAGAGAAATTAAAATTTAGATTTTACTAAGCTTTTAGTCTTTGATTGCAGAGATATACATAATATCATACTAAAACTCGCAACGTTTATAAACAAAAAACTTTTTTTTTAAATCGCTTTAATCATTTTTTTGTTCATTTTCGAAACAATAATGTAGTACTACATGTACTTAGGTGGTAATAACTCTTTATGGGAAGACTTCGTTTTATCCACAGATGAACTCTGAAATGTACACAGAAAGTTTTGAAAAAAAAAAACAGTAAGTTTCTTCTAAACAGCTTATCTAATTTTTTTCCGTTTAATAATTGGCATAATAAAGTTATCCTTGTCGGAAGACTGCGTTTTGTCTACCAACGCAGCCTAAGATGTATATAAAAAAAGATAAAAGTTCTCACTTTTCTTTAATGTTCCGGTTCTCAAGTTTTCTTTCACTTATCACTTGTATTTAATGTCAGGCAACAACAGAAAAAGATTCTTTTCAATATTCTTCTCGAAAGACTGCGCGCTTTATCCACCGACACACTTTCTCGTACATTTAAGAGGATGTGTCTGGATAAAACGCAGTTTTCCGATAAATATATTGGGATGAATCTTTTTTCCTGTTGCCTGAAATCAAATACAAGCAATAAGTGAAAGAAAATCCGAGAACCGAGTATTTCGAGGAAAGTTAGAATTTTTCCCGAACTTTTGTGTACATTTCAGAATGCGTGGGCGGACAAAACGCGCAATATTCCAATGAGAATATTGGGATGAAACTTTCTCTGTTATTATCCGATAAAACGCATGCTGATAATGGATATTGGCATAAATCTTTTTTGGTGTTGCCTGGTATAAAGTAAAAGTAATTAATTAAAAAATCTGAAAACCGAGCGCTTAGTGATAAGTTAGAATTTTTTCCAGATTCAAATTTAGCTTATTCAACTAAAATAATAAATATGACGTTATGAAGAGCTAATACCATCTCAAATAATGTACTAAATTATTTTCAAGATAATTGAACACCCAAAAATTGATTTGGAGCCTGGCATAAATTACGTAAAGGTTTTTTCTGAATTTTTGCCGACTACATTTTTTTCGTGAATTTAGTCATTACTGTTTCTTATGAAATAAGAAAGTAGTTAATCTTTCGACCATGTAGTTGAATTGTCATACAAAAAAGATGACTTCTTAACAAAAAATGTAATAGTTGTTATTTCAACGAAGAAAAGATTTTTATTTTATATAAAAAAAGTTGAATTGAACCGAAAAAGATTAAATTTTTACCGAAAGAAATGAAGGTTCAAACCAAATAGAAGAATTTTCAACAGAGTTGCTATTTTCAATCGAAGAAGATTTTTCAGTCAATAAATACAATAAATTTCATCCAAGGTGTTGGATTTTCAAGCCAAAAAGACGATATTTCTACAAAATAGTTGAATTTTCAACCACACAGATTAGTTTTCTACTAAAAAATACGATATCTAATAAAAACACGTACATTTTTAACCAAATAGTTGAATTCTCAACCGAAGAGATTAATTTTCTACCAAAAAAGGACGAATTTTCAACAAATTACATAAATTTTCAACCAAACAGTGCAATTATGAAACTAAAAAAATCAATTGTCAACCAAAAATGGAATACTTAAATTTTCATTTTAAAAACTAATACTAAAACAAATTAATTTTCTACAAAACAGTTGAGTTTCTTAACAAATAGTGGAATTTTCTACCAAACTGTTGAATTTTCAAGATAAAAAGACAAATTTTCTACAAATAAGTTGAATTTTCAACGGAAAAGTTAAATTTTTAAGAAAGCTGTTCAAATTCCCACCAAAGAGCCGAAAAATTTATTTTTATTTTAAAACCAGTTAAATTTAACCAAAAAAGGCGAATTTCGAACAAAATACTACAATCCTCAACTGAAATAGATTAAATTTCCACCAAACAGTTGCATTTTTATTTTTTTTTTAAATTGATTTTCTGCCAAAAATTTCGAATTTTCAACAAAATACATTTTGCAAACAAATAGTACAATTTTCAACCAAGAGGATTAGTTTTCTATACCAATAAAGATTAATTTTTTACAAAATACATTCATTTTTATCCAAATAGTTAAATTTTCAACTAATAAAGATAAATTTTCAGCAAAAAATCTAATTTTCGACCGATACAGTTTAATTTTTAACTACATATTTGCAATTTTAACTAAAAAGATAAGAATTCTTTAAAAAGAGATGAATTTTCAAACCAAAAATAGGAATTTTCAACCAAAAGGGATGACTTTTTAACGAAATTGTTGAATTTTCAAAAAATTATTAAAGTTTGAACAAAATAATACAATTTTTAATCATAAAAGATGTATCCTTAACCTGAAATTTAATAGTGGATTTTTTATCCGAAAAGAATGAACTTTTTATTTGAATTGTCACCGAAGTTTGTATTTAAGTGGAAAACGAGGAAAATGGAAAGGACTGTGAATCCTGCGATATAGATTAATTTTTATCAATAATAATATACTAAAGAATAGTAGTTCCAATAAACATTGTAGTTTATTTTTAATAGTTTAAAAATATTGGGTTCGAAAACCGGAAATTTTTCTGAGAAAATAGCAGCTGACAAAGAGCTATTTAAAATGAAATCTATTTAACATTTGTTTTAGTAATTCGCAGACTTAAAAATATCTCAAATAAGAAATGGTTTTAACCACTATCCCCCCGCCCCTCCCATTCAAAACAGCATAGAAAAATTGTTAACCTACCCCCCTACCCAAAAGAATTCACGTAATTTATGCACGGCCCCTTTGAGTAATGTAAAAGTTTATTACATTTTAGTTTATAAACGTTGCGAACTTCAGTGATATTATACATAAAACTTTTAATTAAATTCACGTAATGAAAAAACTTGAAGCGATAAGAAATTAACGATGTTTTCGTGAAATAGTGATGGATGTTAGAATACAGAAGTACTTCCTATCCGCGGAGGTAATTTCAGTTAAATCCATTGGGAGGAAGTTTCTATAGTCAAAGGAGAATTTCCCGGCGAATTTTACGACTAGATTGAATTATCGCCATTGTTCGTCAGACGGTGAAACGGATTTGTTTCCACTCGTCAGGAAATCGATGCACGGCACCTTATTGTTGCATGTCGTCTCGCGTACATCTACGTGCAATAAATTCATATTGCACCATTGTTACGTCTACGACTGGCTTTTCCTGGACTCCGCAGAAACGCACATCGAACATTCGCCAATGATGTATTTAACTTTGAAAACGTAAACACCCAACGGCTTCTCATAACAGGACGCGCAACAGAAACATCTTTCTAGAGTATACGGAAAAAATTGGTTGTCGAAACTTTACTTGACTCCCTAAGACTGTAGGTTAGGCCTGAAAATCAGGGAAACATAAGCTTTTTTTGAAAAAAATCTTGCAAAAGTTTTCTGTTTGAAAAATATTACAAGATTACCTGAAACGAAATACGTGGTATACAAATGGGCCCGCGTGGAGAGCTTTACGTGGTGACTTTGTGAAGCTCTTCGCCTGGGGTGCTTGCTATAGAGATTGATCAGCGACCTGGGTCGGAGCAGTGTTACGGAACGAACGTGTTATTTAAAATAAATAAGCAACACGGGAATTCTAGTTTAATATAAAAATCTAAACTCCCTACCCCCTGTCTATCGCTATATAATTATATATAACAAGGCTAGAACTGAGTGAGTCACGTTTACCCCGAATGGGATATATGATTTAGTTTTTGAATATTAATAGTCAGGGAAAAATTAGGGAATTTAAAAATTACGTTTTGCGGCCACCTTGATTCTTGTTAGTAATTTATTTTTCTTCTATTTCTGTTTCCATTTCTTTTTTGCAGTTGCTTCCTCCTGACGATTATATTGTTAGTTACACATTTTTTTATTGTGTTGAAAATTCAACAATTTTTTTTTCTTGTCAAATTAAGCTGTTTTTTTTTCTTAATTGAAATATTTTTTATAACACATGCATGATTTCAGCCCTTTTCGACGCCTATGAAGCGGGGCTAGAGCTCTACTTTTTACTCCCTAGGGACTGAAAAGTGACTTCAGAGAGGAATAATGAAAATTATGCATTTATGAGCTCGCATTTTATGATTATCAGCCCACTCACGGTAAAAACTGTGAGGAAATTTTGGTTGCAGATAATAGAATTTTGCGGTTATTTATGGAAAATTACCATATATACCTGTAAAATTACCATAAATGACCGAAAATGTCCATAAATTTCCGGAAATTTATGTAAACTTTTAAAAATGAATTTTGGGTAATCCATGGTAAGTTACCATATTTACCTTTAAAATTACTATAAATGACCGACATTTTTCATAAATTTCCGAAAATTTATGGAAATTTTTGAAAATGAATTTTGGTTAAGTTACCATATTTACCTGTAAAATTACCATCAATGATCGAAAATTTTCATAAATTTCCGGAAATTTATGGAAATTTTTGAAAATGAATTTTGGTTAAGTTGCCATATTTACCTGTAAAATTACTATAATGTACGGAAATTTATGGAAATTAAAAAAAAATAATCTTGGGTACTTTATGGTAAATTACCATAAATCTCCTCTAAAATTACCATAAAGTAGGTTACCATTAACTTCATGCTACATTATCCAAAATCTAATATGGACTAAAATCATGACTGTATTTCGAGAACTGACTGAAATCATCCATTTGTTATAAAAAAATATCGTATGCGCCAAGGGTGAGTGACACTTTTTCTCGCCCTAGGTGTATAATATACTGTTTCGGTTGAAATATCTACTATTACATTCTTCGTCGAAAATTCATATTTTTTAGTTGAATTTTGAACTACTTGGTTGAAGGTTGAACCATTTTGTTAAAAAATAATTTTTTTGAAGATTTATCATTTTAGTTGAAAATTCAACTCTGGTCGAAAATTCGTTTTTTCTTTGTTTAAAATTAATTTTTCTAACTGAAAATGTAACTTCTCCAATTTTTGTTGAAAATAGATCTTTTTAAAAAGAAAACTCCTTGGTTTAAAATTTCTTTTTTTTGTTTGTTTAAATATGCGACTGTGGTTGAAAATTACCTTTTTTGTTGAAAATTCAACTGTTTTACAGAAAATTCGTATTTTGGTTTACAGCATGGTTACAATTTTAGAGTCCTGAATTTTCATGCTAACGCTAAATTTCCAACTTTAACTTTTCATAAGTTTCATTTTTGCACGTAAAATTAAAATTAAAAAAATATATAATTAACAATTTGAATCTTTAAAACTATTTAAACCTCCTTTACACAGGTTTTTTTACTTAAGCGGAAAAATCAACTAATTAATCAATCAATCAATTAACTTATTGATTGATGAATCAATTAATTTATTATAATAATAAACTAATCAATTAATCAGCCAATTAATTTATCAGTCAATTAATCAACTACTTAAGAGGGAAAGTTTGACTGAGTCTTAAACGACCCACCTGTGTGACGGAAGGTTAAAACTAAAAAAAAAATGGAAATTTGTAAGGGTTTGCGTATAGAGAAGTTGTAATACCACACTTTCGTTTGATTATCATCGCTCCGTAATAGTTTTTTTTTCTTTTTCAATGTTTCCCATTTAAAATTACTTTCCATTTTAAACATTTTTTTAAAATAATTCAAATTTTAAGGTTTATAAGTCAATACTTTTCCATTTTGAACGTTGACAATAACGCTGAATTTTTTATTGATTTTAAAAAATTGGTCTAATTGCTACTAATGTTAAATAATAATTTTTTTCAATGCAATACAAATTTTTAATTCTAGAGTTGCAGAAGCTTTGACTTTGAATCATTCATTTAGTTTTTAATTTCAAATTGTCAAATTTTAATCGCTTTAAAATTATAACTATTTAAATTCAAAAGTTTTCAATTTTAAATTATTCCTTTTTGAACGATTTGAATTCGAAATAATACAATTTTAATTCATTTGAATCATTAATAATCTAATTTTCAAGTTTTCGGATATAATTCTTTTCAATTCTAAACGCTTTTATAAGACATATATTGAACAATTTTTAATTGAAAACGTTTCAAATCAAACAATTGTAGATTAGGTAAAATTTTGAAAGAGTTGATATTTCGAATGGAATGAAAAAGAATTGATCTTGTACCATTTTGAAATAAAAGCGTAAATAAAATGCTGTAGTTGATAATAAAACTATTGTTTGTCGAAAAAATGTTCACGGTAAAAACGAGTGCTGAAAGTTGTTACATCTTAAAATTCTTTGCCTTAAATTCAGCATCGTTGAGTCTAAAATTCAGTTTAAAGTATTTTCTGACTGCTGAAATGAATCACAAATCCCAAGAAACGCCAAGGGATTCAGTACGATCGAAGGTGTTCCAAATTTAATCAAAACGACCTAGAGTCTTCACTTAGAGAACAACTTTGAAAATCGAATATGCCCTAAATTAAATTGATAGAAGAACTCTGAAAGAACCACAGACACGCCTCACATAAGAAATTCCAACGCGTGTCAATTTTCGTTCGATAGAAATACAGAAGCACCATTTACAGTGGGGCCTATGTTTCTTTATTCGCGTGATCGACAAAAGAATATCAGGTTTTATCTCGGGTTTTATGGAGGTTTCGAAGCTAGGAAAGTAAGAAAAGCTTAGACAGAGAAAGAATTTGGTGCGCTTTGATGGTCCTTTTTTGGTATCTTTCCCATAAAGTATAATATAAGCGGACGGTCACTTTCTGAATCCTTGTTCTATTCATCCGGTGTACCCATTTCAGCCATGCCCAGCCATGCCTATGGCATGCAATGCAGGCTCTTACCATTCAGCAGCTGACATCCCTTGCACGTGAATCACGAGCTCATATGTATTATTTGAACGTACAGACGGATCGTCGCGTCGTATGTGAGTATGTTGAGATTGGAAGCAGGATCACCAAGAAGGGGACATGTAAGACGCATTGAAAGCCTTGCGAAGAAGGGTCTGGTTACGTTACTACGTCTTTACCTATTGATCCTGCGACGAGGGTCCTTGTTTTATATAGGGTGGACTGTGGAGCACCAAGACGGACAGTAGTTCATTTTTTTCCTTTCAATAACAAAAGTTAGGTCAAAAATATACAGTGCAGTATAATAACTTTCTGAATCGGTTTATTGCTCTGTCGTAGAATCTAACATATGTAAATTAGGATGGTCCAAAAATCAGGGTGTCTACTGTCTAGCGGACCGGAAAACCGGGAAAAACCCAGGGATTTTATCGGACCGTGAAAAAACCTGGAAAACCCCCGGAAATTTTGTTTAGGACCGGAAATTTTTTGTATTTGATCGAAAAATCGACTTTTTTCTACTTTATCATCTTTTTATTCCATTTCCACTTTATCCACAGTCGCAAGGTTCCTTCCTAGGCTTATCCTGAGTACCGATTTATGTAATTTTTTACATTCTCATCCTCTAATGAGAAGGTATTGGTTTCATGTAAAATTGACTCAGTCGGTTTTAATCAAATCTTCACGTTTTGAAACCTACTAAGTCAGAAAAAACGATTTTCACGAAGGTGTCTGTCTGTAGTCTGTAATCTGTAGTCTGTCTGTATTCTGTAGTCTGTCTGCCAGGGGCGCCAATCACGGGGGGGGGCATGGCGATAATGTACTAGTTGTAAATAATAACAAATGTTGTGTAAAAAAGTGGAAGAAATGAGAAAAACACGTATGGGAAGAAAGTAAAATAATACAGAACGTTCGCAAATACAAATTACGCATGAATAATTTTATATTTGTGAGCAGGCCAGTTTACGAATATTACTGAAAATATTAAGCAATACGAATGACGCAAAGTATGTCAAAAAAAATTGCAATCATATATATTGTGTACACTCTTGTCTATTATGCAATTTAATGTCCAATAATATTTTATTAAACTTTTGGTACAGAAAAAGTGATACCACCGAATAAGTGTAAACTGGCATTTTTGTCTGGAAATTTTAAAAAATTTATGTAACCTTTTTTCAGATTTTAATTAGGCAAACAATTATGTTTACATTGAAGAAGAAATTTCGATGGATGAAGGCAAAATGAGTCAAAAACTCATATGTTCATTAAAGTAATGCGAATTATATTTTTAAATCAATTTCTCCTCCCCTTGTGATATTAGGGAATTTTAAAAATAATACATAAAATCGATTTGCTAATTCTTTAAAAACATTAAAAGTTGTAAATCAATTTGGAAAACGAAAATGATTCGATTTCATGTTATTTAATTTCAATCGGACTGTAGTAATGTTTTTGAAATTGCATAATTAAAATCATAAGTCGCTTCTTTTCGTAAGCTTGTCTTGATTCCATCTGTACAAAACATCTCTATCCCCATTTTTGTTGAATGATTGCTGAACAGATGTTAGAATAAATTAAATTAATGTGCATTAAAATAGAATAAAATACTATAATATACTGTTTAAGAGCAAGCATTAAAGCACGCGTGTAGTAAAATGTAAAATGTTCAAATTTTGAAGAATGCCCGAAAGATGACCGCATGTGAGCACTTAGAAAGTCAGAATGCTTTTCCCATTCAAAAATAGCCTAACTGAATCGTTTCTTACTGCAAATCGCGCTTACGACTGTTACGCTGTTACAACTCCTGTTTTTTTTTGCTTGCCGGAAATTTGGAAGAAAAAAGGGGGTGGGGGGTCATGATGAGGGAGTTACGCCCGTCCTGTTTGGAAAAGGATTTTGGCGCCACTGCTGTCTGCAGTATGTAGGCACGATAACTTTCGAAAAAATGATCAGATTGGATTGAGCTTTGGCACACTTTTTTAAAACCTGAAAGAAAAGGACAAGTTCTTTATCCAGCTATTTTGGATAAAAATTCAAAAAGTTTTAGCATTTAAAAAATTTTTGAGACCATTTTGGTTATTTTGGTTACATTTTGGATTTTGGTTACTTATCCTCACGAAAAACGACACAATAAGCCACGAAAAAAATAAATAGAGAAAAGTTGTTCACCCAACAAAGAGCTGCAAATTAGTTATGCATTATTTTGTGATGAGACGCGTAGTTTTTGGTTAATTGTGAAAAATAAAGTTTCAAATAAACAAATTAAATTTTTTTGTGACGCTCAAATTTGGGAGCAGCACGCGATGAGAGTGTGCTTGCGTAGCGGGCAGATTTTTAATATGTATATTATGTTAGATTTCCTATTTCTATGTATACGTTGACATTTAAAAATCACAAAAAGACATCTAAAACTTGGTTGTGAGGAAAATATTTGACCGGGAAAAAATCGGGAAAAACCCGAGAATTTCAAATTGCCTGATCACTAGACACCCTGAAAATGCATTGGAAATTTTTTTGATTTCCATGCAAATATCACCATATTTGTTCGAATCCACACAAAAAATGAATGCATTAAAAAAATCTTTATATTGGGGTTTCTCAACAGGGTGGTACAATTTTTTTTCTTCGAATTTTCATGCATATTGCCCGGAAATTTGTTCGAATCCAGAAAAAAATAAATCCATTTTTTTTGTTATAAAAAAAATTATATTTAGAGGTGGCGCAAGCCCCATGAAGTTTAAAAACACGTATTTAGCATAAGAAAAATAGACGTTTTTGTAAATTTCATTCAGAATCATCAATATAAGCTGTATCGAGTTAAAACTCAACACTTCTCTTCACAAGTATGTAGTCATAGAATACGAATAAAATATCACTTTTTGAATATCACCCCCATGATCCTGTTTTATAGGGTCCCAAAAAACCCCATAAGAGAAAAAATTGGTTTTGCGAGTTTTTGGCGCTAATTATAATTTTCTTGCGTTGTTTCAAAATGCAAATTGTTTGTATTGCATAAAATACTACTTTATACTGATAATTAAATGTTTAAATAAATTTTTAAAACAATTTATTATTGTTTTTAGCAATTTTCTCTTAGAATAGAGATAGAAAGTCGCGGTTTTGTTTTAAATTATCCACTTTTTGTCCAATTTTTAATTAGGGTGAGGTAATGCTTAATTATTGTTAACAAACATAATTATTTTGACAATTTATTATTATTGTTAATAATATTCTCTTAGAATAATGCTAGTAAATTGCAGTTTTTAAACAATTATCCACTTTTTGTCCAATTTTAAATTGAAGTGAGTTAAATATTCAATTATAGTTGACAAAATTAATTTTTTAAAGAATTCAACTCGATTCACCTAATATTGATGATTCTGTATATAATTTTTAAAAATGTCTTTTTTTTCTGATGGAAAATATGTGTTAAACTTCATGGAGCTTGCGGAATCTCTAAATATAATTGTTAAAAACAGACGACTTTATTTTGTTGGGGATTCGAAAAAATTTATAGGTGTAAAATACTAAAGTACAGCGTGGAAGAATTTTAAATACAGAGATTTATTATATTATTATTATGCTAGATAAAATTAAATTATATTATTAGATTATTTATATTTAAATTATTTTTGTCTCTGCCAATTCAAAAATAATATTTTTTAAATATTTTTACATACAAAATTTTTAGAAATCGAAAAGAAATTATTTTTTTCTGTATGATAATTGATTCAGTTTCAAAATTTAAAAACTGAAGTTTCAAAATTAAATAATAACCAAAATTTGTAAGCAAAAATTTATAGCAAAAAATAGCTTGTATTTCGTGAGTGCTTTTTTTCGCTTAGCATTCAATACATCTTTACATTTTTGAAAAAGTTCAGTTTGAAAAATTTGCAAAACATTTTAAGTTTTTCGGTTCTTCAAATTTTGGGCACCTAATTTTCAAAGCTATAATTTTTGGGACTTTTTGAATTTTAGGTTTAATTTTTTATTCTTTTCAATTAAGAAGTTCGTCCACTTTTGATAATATTTTAACTTTAAAGATTCTCGATGGCAAGATCTAAAATGTTTCACGCTTCAAAGACCCAGGGACGTTTGCCCGCATATCTGTTTCATTAGCATTTATTTCTAAGTAGAAGCGGAATTTTTATCTTCTGTCAGAGCAGCTGTTCTCGTTAAAAAGAGTTGACAAACCTGCTTCGACTGTTTTTCGATTAAAACTCATACATGTTGTTGTTGTACCTTTATTAAAACATTTAACATTGTATTAAAATTAAACGTAGGATAGAAGAAAGTGATTGAATACATTTCGTCTATCAAATCGTGGGTGTGTCGATGCCTAGCCTTTTCACGCTCCAAATACTTTTTATTGTTTCACACCCTGTATATTGTGGATGTCCTGGCGACAGATAAGTCGACGTATGATTGCTATTTGCAGTCTACTCGACACTCCCTCAAACATCCTGCGGGCCTTTGGGGATGGTGAATTAATTGCAGGTTGCTATAGAATAGAATCTGCAAAACCTGTAAAAGTCCTGGAATTTTGAAAAATGTCTAGAAATATGATTATCATTTCCGGCCTCAAACTCACCACACTATTGACACTATTTGACACTTTTTTTCAAGCGATGACACTATTTTGCTACTATTTAGAAAAAAATGACACTAAATACACTATTTTCCGATACAGTTGTCCGCTAATGCCACTATTTCTTTAATTTTCCTTAAAACACATTTTAGAACTTCTTCGCCAATTGGCTAAAATAATATGCCCGGTATGTCAACGAATCACAACATATCGGAAAATAGTCGAATTCTTAACTAAAACAGATTAATTTTCATCCAAGCAGTTTCATTTTTAACCAAAGAAGATGAAATTCCCACCATGAGAGATGAGTTTTCAAATAAAAAAGATGAATTTTCAACCCAGAAAGGTTTTTCAGTCAATAAAGATAGAAAAATGTCATCTAAAATCTGGAATTTTCAAGCTAAAAAGATGAGCTTTCAACAAAACAGTTGAATGTTCAACCAAACAGTTAAATTTTAA
The DNA here is from genome assembly GCA_932178445.1 of Andricus quercusramuli. NCBI lineage: Eukaryota > Metazoa > Arthropoda > Insecta > Hymenoptera > Cynipidae > Andricus > Andricus quercusramuli. The sequence continues at coordinate 50,545 of CAKNXH010081496.1, forward strand.
ACCAAAACGTTTAATTTTAAACCAAGAAGATTAACTTTCTATCAGAAAATATGAATTTTCAACAATGTACATAATTTTTAACCGGGTTGACAACTCGTGAACGCAGGTGTACACGTAATGAAGTGTCCAGGGAAAACAGGGAAAACATGGGGATTTTTTATAAAGAAGTCACAGGGAAAACACAGGGAAAATTCGTCAACCGTTGCGCCTTAGAGTTGTTTCGTAGCTCTATCTTCAGCCCGCAACAATAATTTTTAGAACTTAAGTAAGCTCCGAGCTCTTTGTTCAAAAAGAAACCAAGATGAATCAAAGATCAAGAAACTAAAGAAGAAATGAGATTCTTAAAATTTTTACTCACCTAAAATAGCTTTGATTTGACTGAATGAGAAACCTGTACATACATATGTATAGGTATATAGTATGATTAATAGTACATTGTGCGCCAAGGAACTTAAGTCGGGCATTATACGCCGCGTGTGCGTTTGCAATACAAGTCGTAGACGAGCGCGAGGCGGAGGCAAGTATTGCAAACACACAAGGCGTAATGACCGACGTAGTTCCATGGTGCACATTATACTTTATACACCAAGGGCATAATTTGCAAGTTTTTTGCCCCCGATTATCATGTATCACAGGGGAGGTCTGACGTGGCGAGTCGAATCGGTACAATTCACTTTTAGCGCCGGTTAACAAGATTTTTACTGAGCCGGTTGATATTTGCTCGTCCTAAAATTTTTGAAAAATATGAAAATTTTGGATATTTTTGAAAATTTGAACATTTTGGGGGATTTGAGTAAATGAATTGAATTTCCAAAAATATCCAAAAATTTCCAAATTTTCGAAATTTCAAGAATTTTCAAAATTTCAAAAATTTTCAAAAATTGTAAAAAATTCTATAATTTTCAAAAATTTTCGAAATTTTCAAATTCTCAATATTTTCAAAAATTTCCGAAATTTGCAAAAAAAAATCAAAATTCTCAAATTTTTGAAAAATTTCAAAAATTTACCCCCCCCC
>CAKNXH010081496.1:61559-74285 GCA_932178445.1 Andricus quercusramuli
ACCAGTCGCAGGGGTGCCTTCCCACCTCCCACACGGCGCTGGAAAAGGGGTAGGTGTACGACCTTACATTATTTTTGGGACCAGTCACACGGGTGCCTTCACGCCCCCCACACGGCGCTGGAAAAGGGTTTTTCTCGAAAACTATCACTCGTACGAAAAAATGTATGTAATGAAAAAAGTGTGTTTTAATGAGATCTACAACTTTTATTTGAAACATTTTTTTTTTATTTTGCATATTAGCTGAGATAAACGCAAAAAAAAACCATGATTTTTATGGGTTTTTCATGGTTTTCACCATGAAAATCGACTAGTCGCCAATTTTCACTATCATATTCGTAATCAGCGCGTCAAAATACATAAGTACACGGAGCCCGAAGAAAATCGGACATATGTCCTTTTCGGAAGTACACCCTAAACTTTTTTAAATTTTCAATTAGTCGCAATTTTTTATTTTCTCAATATTTTTTATTTTTCAAATTATCAAGTAGTTTCTGAAGCCAAACAGTTTGTTTTTACGAAGTTTCGAAGCATTTCGTTTGAAAATGTAAAAATGAGCTTCTTAAAATTTTTAATTAGCCGCCATTTTGTGTTTTTCAAATTTATCAAGTAAAATTTTTTTGTGATTTTTTTTAATTTTGATTATGAAGATATTTTAAGCATTCCATGCAAAATTTTGTCGTTTTTTCAGGCATTCAAAAAAATTCCGCCAGTGGGAGCAAATGAATTTAAAAAAAAAAGAAGCCCCCAGTAGGGCACTTAAATAGTTTTTCACCTTTAAATTTAAAAATTCGCTGAATTACCCCCACCTTATTTTTTCTACACACACTTTTATTTACGTTAACACAATTTATTACAACTTTTGCCAACGTTTTATGTTTATTATTTACCTCTCTGGATAAATAGTTCAGAACAAAACCACGTACCAGCAATCGGTATGATAGGTTTCTGTAATTATGTGCCTTCACACCTATTTTTTCTATTTTTTGTTGTTAATTTAAGCTTTAATTTTAGCATTCAACTGTAGTTTTCCGATGCATGTACTTTTTTTCTATCCCTAGGATTTTCTCCTATTAGAAATGCTCGAATTTTATTGAATTTTATTTTGGAGTATTCCACATGGAATTTGTGATTGTCTCCCGCTCCCCCTTCCCTTGAATTCCTCAATCCTCCGATTCAGTTTATACCGAAAACGTCAGTTCTGTAAATAGAAATCTGATGGCAGTGACTGTGATGAGCTGTAATTGTCTGTAACGTTGTAAATCTGAAGTCTCTGGTCGTGTGTTCGCAGTGAACTTGTCATTTTATATTTTAGTCTAATTAATCTTGGAATCGATACAAATTGCGTCTTTCGGAGTGCATGATATTCCTCAAAAATGTCCTTCCAGACCGTCAATAATCCTGTAAGTATTTGTTTTACCTCCATTATTAAGCTGAAAGCTGTTTATCATCTTTGACATCCTTATTCCTATTTCTTAATTCTTTTAATTGACCTAAATATTTGTAAATCCTTGGGGGGAAAAACAACACCTGCAATACTGCAGTGGCTATAAATATTCATTATACGGTTATTACAGTTATACACTTTACTGGTAGCCATGACATTCGAACGTAGTCAAAAATAGTCCATTCTACTTTTATGTTTTTCCAGGGTGGCCGAACAACTTTATTTTCAAAATTTGACTGATTTTTGCCTGACCAATAATCAAAGACCAGCATTTTAATCTTGTAATATTTTACAATCTAGCATTTTTCATAAGCGGAATAATACAATAAAATTTAAGATTAAAAATTTCGAATTTATTTATTTCAACCAAAAAGGGATTTTTGACAAGGACAAATTTTCAATCCAAAAGGACAAATTTTGAATATAAAAGTTGAGTTTTCGACCAAAAAAGGTCACTTTTCAAAAAATAAAAATAATATTTGATATTTAAAAATAATATGGTTAAATTTTTCACCAAAGGAGATGAATTTTAAAACCAAAAAGACGAATTTTCAACCAAGAAAGATTAATTTTCTATCCTAAAAGCCGAATTTTGAACACAATACATGATTTTCCAAAGAATTTCAACAAACTACATGATTTCTTAACTAAAGAAGGTAGAATTTCGACCAAAAATAGAATAGTTCTATTTTTAGTTAAAAGATAAATTTTCGACCAAAAAAAACAAACAAATTTTCAACAAAATATTGTATTTTTCAAGGAAATAAATAAATTTTCAATTAAAATTATGAATCTTAACCAAAATAATCCATTTTCAACCATATAATTGAATTTTGCACCAAAAAGATGAATTTTTAATCAAGCTATATTTTTAGTTTAAAAAATTAATTTTAACCCATAGAAAAACGAAATTTCAAAAAAAAGACATGAATTTTTAAATAAGGAGATAATTTTTAACTAAACATACAACAGTTAAATATTCATTTGAAAAAATGAATAAAAAAAACCTGTTATAATAAATAAGTTAAATTTTTAATAAAAAATACGGTTTTCCAGCTAAAATACTGAATCGTCGACAAAAATAAATAAATTTTCAACAAACTAGATCACTTTTAACTGAGTACTTGAATTTTCAACGAAAAAAGATCAATTCTCAACCAAAAATGCAATAGTTGATATTTCAACCAAAACACCGTTGAATCCAAAAAAGAAAGATGAATTTTCAACCAAATAGTAGAATTCTCAACCAAAACAGATTAATTTTCTACTAAACAGTTGCATTGTTAACCATAAAACGTTACATTTTTTTAATATGAGATGAATTTTTATATCAAAAAGACGAATTTTAATCAAGAAGATTAATTTTCTATCATGAAAGACGAATTTTGAACACAATACATGATTTTTCAAAGAACTAATTAAATTTTCAACTAAATAAAATCAATTTTTTAACTAAAAATAAAAAAGTTAAATTTTCAGTACACTTTTAAGTCAAAAGTGTAATTTTCTGTAAATCAGTATATTTTCAATCCGCAAATATGAATTTTCAACAAAAAAGCTAATTTACAAACCAGGCAGATTAGTTGCCAAAAAATACTAATTTTCAACTAAAAATGGTTGATTTTCAACCAAAAGTTTAAAAGTTTGATTTGTAGTTAAACAATTGATTTTAAGCAATAAAAACTAATTTTCAACAAAATATTTAGACTTTCAGCTAAGCAGGTAAACTTTCAACAAAAGAAATACATTTTCAGCAAATTAGATCATATTTTACCCAAGTAATTGAATTTTTTATTTAAAAACATCAATTGTTAACAAAATAGCTAATTTTTTTAACCAAAAAGGTAAATTTTGAAAAAATTTTGAATCTATCACTCGAATAGTTAAATTTGCAGTAAAAAATTAATTTTCATGGAAAAAATGAAAATTTCAACCAAAGAGGTGCATTTTTAACTAAAAAGATGAATTTTCAACTAATAATGTAATAGTAGATATTACAACCAAAAAAAGATTTTAATTTTAGATAAAAAAAAGAGTTGAATTAAACTAAAGAAGACAAATTTTCAACAAAATAGTTTAATCCTCAAACAAAGAAGATGAATTTTTAAACCAAAAAGACGAATTTTTCAAACAAATAATTGAAATTTCTGCCAAAATAGTTGGAATTTCCACCAAACAATATAATTTTCAACTAAAAATATAATTGTATTATTATCGTTGACACTTACTTAAAGTGCCTCTTACAGAAATTTTCTGATTTTTGCAAGACATGTTTAAAAATCCTAAACTTTTTCCTGACTTTCCTTGGCAAATAAAATTTCCTGATTTTTCCCTGATTTCCAGGTCTTCTGTGACCTGCGGCCACCCTGAAATTTTCTAATTTTCTTGGAATTTTTCCATTATTTCACCATTTTAATGAGTTTGATTTTGCAACAGGAAAGTAAACACAAATCTAGTCTGATTGCCAATAATATTTATCGATAAGAATCATGCGAATATCCCTTGCTGTGTTTGTTTATTTTTGTTTTAGAGTAAGATAGAAGTTTAGGTATTAGTCACGGACCTGGTGATTCTTGAGATTCTTCAGATTTTCTGTTTATTAGAAGTTAATTTGAGTGAAATATTGAAACTGAAATTATTCAAATTAAAAAAATGTATACCTGACGAGCAGTTCAAATGAAAAATGTTTCATTGTCCTCACTCATTTAATAAAAATTATTAGAAAATAGTTTTTACGAAATAAACGTATTTTCTTTCCACGTGTGAATTAAAAAACATTGAAACTTTTGATGATATTCCAATTTTTAAAAGTTGAATTTTAATAACTCGAAAGTTAAAGATTGCTTACATTATTTAATGTTGAATCTAGATATTGTAATTTTTCAGTTTAGATTTAGAAATATTTTATTTTAAAAATTCAACATCTATTGAAGAATTTCAGTTTTGGAAATCGAGTTTACTAATCTTCAATCTATAATTAGTAATATAAAATAGAGAAATTGAGTACAAAATTTTTATACAAATTGAAACTCTTCATACAGTCTCTTCATATATTAACGCAAAAAACTAAAAAAAAAAAATCTTTTTAAGCAATTCATTAGAATTGACTACATTTTTTTATACTTAAATATTTTTACATAATCTAGTTCATTTCAGACATTCAAATACAAAATATTTGAATTTTTAAACTTAAAATTTGTTTAACGATCTTAAATCGAATCTCTGGATTTTTTAATTTTCTTTTTACAGTAATTTCAGGTGTTAAAACTGTAAAACTGAAGACTCTTAAATATTTCCAGGGTGTCTACCTGGCCTGAAATTTTATTCAGTGATCGAGATTTTTCTCTCGAATGTACTAACATGCAAATTAAAACTTTTCATATAGTACACGATTCAGAATGAGTTGGGATAGGGAATAATGGAAGAAATACAAAAAAATCACTAAAGAATTACAATAATTCTGACCTGAAACAGTGAATTTTCGAAAAGAATTCTATGTTGTGACATGGAATTTCAGTAAAGAAATATAATTTGAAGTTTAGGGCAAGGAATTTACGTAAAGAATTATAATTTATCACTTTGGGACAGGGAATTTTAGTACAGAATTATAATTTTGAGTTTGGAATAGGGAATGTCAGTAAAGAAATATAATTTTGACAATAGGGATAAGATATTCCCGTAAAGAATTATATTTTCCATCTTAGGTTCACTTTAAATCAGGAAATTTCGTTAAGAATTATAATTTTTACTTTAGGATAGGGAGTTTCCGTAAAGAATTATAATTTTACTTGGAACACAATTTTTCACCTAGAATGAGAATTCTGGAAAATAATTTTCATTCTGATTTAGAAGAAAGAAATTTAAAAAAATGCCTGTTTCAAGTCCGAATTTATCACAATTCGAAACTTCCTTCTTCTAAATTTTGAAAAAAAGGAGTTACTTTATTTGTGAATTATAAAAGAAAATTCTATAGATAAATATAAAAGACTTGGAACAGGGAATTTTGGAAATTAATTTTATTGTGACTGGGTATAGGGAATTTTCTGAAAGAATGATATTTCTGAGTTTGGACCGGGAATAAATAAATAAAATGGTTTAAAAATCGCGTGAAGAATTATAATTTTGATTCTTCGAGACAGGAAATTTTATAAAGAATTACAATTTTTTCTTGCAACGTGTAATTTTTGACAGGGAACGCGAAATTTTTTAAAATAATTTTGATTCTGATTTATAAAAAGAGAATTTACGAAAACAAACCCTCTTGCAAGTCAGAATTCGTCAGATTTTGATCATTCCTTGTTCCAAATCAGATTTTGTTTGAATTTAAAATTTGCTTTTTTTTTGCAAGTAAACATTTTCCAGAATTTGAAACTTCCTTCTTCCAAATTTTTGAAATAGGAATTAATATATTTCTTAATTATAATAGAATATTTTCTAAGTAAATATAATTTCCTGATCTGAGTCCTGTTACAATTATTGTAATTTAGACTTTGAGACAGGGAATTTTCGTAAAGAATTATTATTTGACTAGGAACAGAGACTTTTTGACATGGAATAGGAATTTTGGAAATTATCTTTAATTCAGATTTAGAAGAAGGGAGTTAAACAAATCGCTTTTTACATTCAGAATTATAATATTTAAAAATCGTTCAAATATTTCGAAGTTTTTTAAATTGAGTGGGAAAAATTAACAATTAGGTATTTTCACTTCAACCATCAGCTAACTTCACTTCGTTGAGTGCTGAGGGGAAAATATTGGATCAAATGCATGGGACAAAACTTTATTTTGGTAATACCTTCATAATGAATAATAATTATTACTATTTTATTATGTCATTGAATAGTTCTTTCAAAATATAAACTATTTTTCAAAAACATTTATATAGAAAAAATTAGTTTTTCCGAAGATATGAACAAAATAGGGCAAAAATGGACCGAATCCCATGCATTTGATCCATTGTTTTCCCCTCAGCAGCTAACGAAGTGAAGTTAGCTGATTGTGAAGTGAAAATACCTAATTGATCGTGAGAAACCCGGGAATTTGAAATCATCCGTCTGGTAGAAATTCTTATTTCAATACACAATACTAAAATAATAAAAAAGTAATATTATCTTAGAATAATTGAAATTCCTTTATCAACGGAACGAAAACATCTAAAAAATAATTTCTTGTACAGGATATCCCCTATGTGGGTGAAGTCGAAGGAGGACTTTTCCCTGGAAAAATGGTTAAAATCCAGGGAAAAGCTCCACCAGATTCAGTCCGATTTGCCGTAAATTACCAACTCGGCCCAAATTTGAATCCCAGAGACGACATTGCGATCCACATTGCACCTCGTTTTGAAGAAGGATTCATCACTAGAAATCACATCCAGTCCATGAATTGGGGAGAGGAAGAAAACGGAGGGCCACTCGTGATCCAGCCTGGTCAGGATTTTGAAATCATCATCCTCTGCAGGCAAGATTGTTATAAAATTGCAATAAACGGACGACACTACACAGAGTTCTACCACAGACTTCCTTTCCAAAAAGTCACACATCTTACGATTGATGGAGACGTTGTGATTTCTTCCATATTCTACGAAACACTTCCGGATTCACAGAGATCTCCCAGAGCTCCTCCTGTCGTTCCTGATCTTCCACCTGCAGATTTCGGCCCACCAAGTAAGTTATTAAATATTTAGATACTAATTTAAGTTGAATTAGTTGATATGTTAATTTCTTAAAATTTGAATCATTAACTCTTTACTGTTCAAAGTAATCTTCCTACAGTGTGATCGCAGGTCAGGAAAAACCTGGAAATCAGGAAAAAGTTAGGGAATTTTGTTTGTCAGGAAAAGTCAGGGATTTTGAAAAAGAAAATTGCAAAAGTCAGGTATTTTCTGTAAGAATTACTTTAAGTACTGCCACTTTTAGTCACTTATTTCTCAAATCACGTTTCGCTCACTTTTTTTTAGATAAAATTCGTATAGTCACTTTTTCAAATGAAAAAATCTCTTAAGGCACTTTTCTTTCAATAAATTATCCCATGGGTTAACCATTATTGAATTCAGGTCTATATCTGTTTTTTAATTTTCTTGAATTCTTTTGGAATATTTTAGGGTATTTTACAGGATTCCAAGACATTTTTAACAGATTTCAATAATTCAAAGGGTGTTTAAAGATTTAAGGATATTTTTTAAAATTCCAAGGAATTTTCAAGAGCTTCAAAAAGTTTCAAAGTATTTCAAAGAATTTGACATATTTTAAAAGTTCGAAGAAATTTTTAATAAATTTCAATAATTTGAATTATTAAAAAGGATTTCAAAGATTTTAGGGTATTTAAAAATATTACAAGGCATGTTTAAGTAATTAAAAAATTTTCAAGTAATTTGGAAGGATTTGAATGATTTTAAGATATTTAAAAAAAATGTCGTGGGGTTTTAAAGAATTTTTTAGAATTTAAAATATTTAATCATTATTTTAGAACATTTATAAAAATTCCAAGGGGTTTTATCAAATTCTCGAGGATCTTAATGAATTCAAGGGATTTTAAAAGCTCTCAAGATATTTTAATAAATTTTGCAAGATCTCAGAAAATATCCGATTTCATGTAATTCTACGGGATTTTGCAATATTTTAATGGATTTAAAAGAATTTATTCACAAGGATGAGGGATTTTGTAGGATTTGAAAGCTTTTTAAATATTTCAAGTTATTTCCAAAGATTTCAAAGGATTTGAAATATTTTGGGGAATTTTAAAAGATTCCAATGAATTTTTAATTGATTTCTATAATTTTAAAAGATTTCAACAGGTTTGAAATGTTTCAGGGTATTTTAAAAGATTCCAAGGCATTTTCAAGAGATTTAAATAATTTCAAGGGATTTCCAAGGATTTTAATGATTTTAAGGGATTTAAAAAAATCGTAAGGTATTTTGAAGGGTCCGAAATATTTTTGGGTATTTCAAAAGATTCCAAGGGATTTTTAAAAGATAAAAAATGTTTCAAGGAATATCTGAGGATTTGATCTAATGGAACGATTTTATAGAATCTACAAGGTTTTAGAATATTTTAAAAGATTTCAAAGGATTTTTATCATATTTCCGAGGATTTTAATGATTTTAAGGGCTCTTTAAAAAAGCTCTTTTTAAAAGCTCTCAAGTTATTTTAATAAATTTTCCATGATATCGGAAAATATTATCAGATTCCATAGAATTTCACGGGATTCTATATTATTTTAATGGATTTCAAAGAATTTATTCAAAGAATTATATTATCGAATTCTTATGATTTACCTTAAATTCCTCTGAATTAACTTTAATTTTACTGAAATCAATGAAATTTTGTTATGTTTAAAAATGATTTTTAATTCATTTGAATACTTTTGAATTTAACTTGAATTGTTTCGAAGTCTTATGAATTTATCCTGAATTTATTAAAATTCACCTGGATTTTTTTTATATTTCATCGAATTCTTTTGAATGCTTTTAAATTCAAAAGAATATTAGTCACATTCTTAATGCATATTAGTCACTATTAGTCGCTTTTTGGTTTAGAAGTTAGTCACTTTCGGCTCATACAGATCACTTTTTTACTTCTGTAAGAAAATATTATAAATTTAAATTAAAAATGGTTTGATTCCATTTATAAAAGATTCTGTGCTAAAAATGTTACAAGATTAGAATTATGGTCTTTAAATATTAATGGTCAAGGAAAATTAAAAATTAGTCTGGAAAAAATTAGGAAAAAGTCAGGGAATTTTGAAAATAAAGTTTTGCGGCCACCCTGTTTCTATTTTCTTTCAATAATTGAAAATTAAATTTCACTTGTAGAACCTGGTGCTCTATATCCTAACTTGGATCCTTCGGCACCAAATGCTCCTCCTCATGGATTTCCCCCTGGAGGATATGGGTCACCACCAAATTCTTTTGGTCCACCAAGTTATGGCCCAGGAGGTCCAGGAGGAGATCCTCGAAGTTATGGCTACCAACCTGGTTTCCAAAAAGCAGAAGAAGAAGAAGCTTTCTCAGGCTTGGATAAAATGGGCCTCGCCCTTGGAGGACTGGTCGCTGCAGGAGGTGTAGCAGCAGCTATGCACGCTTATAACGTAAGTAACTCCCACTTCCATCTTCTTTAAAAGAATGTTTAAAAGATTTTCGATATTTAGTCATGCTTCCAGAAACTTATCCCAATCCGGATTCTCAATATTCCAAAGTCCCCTCTTAATCACCATTACAATTCTCATCTATTTATTTTCGATTCGACTGAATTTATCGATTCTTAGGAAGCAGACTCTTTTCGTAAGCCAACGAAAGAATTACGAGTGATTCTACTTTATTTTTAATTCGTTTTATAATTCTTCCTCGTAGAAGGAACCTTGTAATGGCTAATGTTTGAAACCGAAAGTTAATTAACTTAGTAAATAATCAATTAGATAAATAGATTAAGAAAAAGCTTTGCATTTTTTCAAAATGTTTATTGGGTATTATTTACAGGGTTGATACTGGTTCAGGAATTCTGGAAAGTTGGGAAAAGTCGGGAAATTTAAGACTGGTTCCGGAAAGTCATAGAATGTCAGAGTTAATTTGATTATTACATTGAAATTTCAACTATTTTGTTGAAGTAATTATTTTTGGTTGAAAATTCGTCTTTTTGGCATGAAAATTAATATTTTGGATGACTTTTTTTGTCATTATTGACTGAAAAATTTTTCTTGGTTGGAAATTCGTCAAATTTTTTTCAACTAAAAATGTAGGTATTCTATGTGATCAACAAAAAAATTAAATATTATATTTTTGGTTGAAATTTTATCTTGTTCAGTAGAAAATATATGTATTTTTGTGAAAATTTGTCTTTTTTGGTAAAAAAGTTCGTCCTTTTGCTTGAAAATTCAGCTTTTTAGTTAAAAATTCATTTCTTGGATTTAAAATTCCACTTTTCTGTAGAAAACTCGTTTTGGCTTTAAAATTCAACAGTTATGTGGGAAATCAACTTTATTGTTAAAAATTGGTCCATTTTGCTTAAAAATTTAACATTTTGAATTAAATTTTGGTTCTTTGTTTGACTGTGAAATCTGTCTATGATAAAAATGTTAACTTTTTTGTTGAAAATTCCTTTTTTGGTTTGAAAATTAGTCTGTTTTGGTTGAAGGTTCATCTCTTGGGTTGAATATTTAACTATTTTGTTGAAAATTCCTTTTTTTGGTTGAAAATGAATTGTTTCAACTGAAAAATTAATTATTCCCTCTTTTGTTCAAAATGTATCTTTTTGAGTTGAAAAATGTTCAAGTATTTTTTTTTTAATTCGTCTTTTTTGGTAGCAAATTAATCTTCTTGGTTGAAAATTCATCTCTTCAGTTGAAAATGTTACTATTTTGTAGAAATTTTTTTGTTTAGATTAAAATTCATTTCGTTCAACTTAAAATTGATATTTTTTAGTTGAAAATTCATATTTTTAGTTAAAAACTCAACAATTGGGTTTAAAGTTAATCTGTTTCGTCTTTCCGCCAACGTCTTACGTAGTTTTTACTGAATTAACATTATTGATCTCCAAGGTATAAGGTTGTCTTCTTACCTGAAAAATAAATTTATAATGGCCAGGGAAAATGAAAAATTGGTCAGGGAAAAGTCAGGTAATTTGAAATTGGAATTTTGTAGCAATCCTGATTTAGTTAAAAATGTTTTTGTTTTTTTCAAGAAACATAGTCATCTCACTCTCTAGCTAGAGCTATGGTGGGAAGTTTCACGCCTTATTTTTGAAAATTTCAAACTTATAATATTAATTTTATTTCTTATTTATTTATTCTTCATTTATATTATATTTATATTATATTTTATATTTATTTTATATTATACTCATTTTTTTTAATTTGTAGAAGAGAAAGGAGCAGAATCAGGACGACGAGCATAGCGATCACGAGAAAACAGACTCTTCCAGGAACCAAACAGAAGGTTTAAATTTGGGATCCTTGGGTGCTGCTCTTGCGAGCAGTTTAGCTGCTAATGCTCTTTCGGGAGGAGGCGGCACTAGACCACAATCAGCTGGATATCCTCCTCAAGAATCTGGTGGCATGTTGGGATCTATTCTGGGAGCTCTCGGTGGGTTTTATTTATAACTTGCTATTTTCGAAGATCTGATAGGATTTTTAGACGAATTATGAAGCTTCAACTGTGATCGAATCTATGATCGTTTGTCGTAACGAAAATTGGTTCATTCAGAAAATATTCTTTCGAGAATAGCAGTCAATCCTATGTACCATTATTAAAAGATTACAAAGATGAGAGGAATGCTGAGACACGCAATTGCGTGACATCATCTGAGAAACCTATCATTTTATTCAAGGTTCTTATCAAAAGTCAGTAGATCATGGACTTCTCTTTAGTTCAGCGATCACAGACCGACCCATTTTTTCCCTTTTCCCCCTAAATTGGAAAAATTCCTTAAAATATCTGAAATAGAGAATTTTGAACCAATTTTTTCCTTCTCCCATTTTGTCAAGGTATCCATTCATTTTTTAAGAATTATAAACAGAAATTCAAGACATTAGAAAACAAAAAGCCTTGAAAGCTTTGAAAATATTTCCTGAACGATTTGTTTTCTAATTTTGTAGGTTTTGTGGTAGTTACAAATTCTTTTAAATAAAATTAATGTTCGTACTAATATTAAATTCAAATTTAAGCGCTTCAAATTATCAAATATTTCATGTAACTAATTGTAATTTCAACCAAAGAGATTTATTGTCGACTGAAATGAAAAAAATATGAATTCTCAACGAAAAATTTAGTAGCTGATATTTCAACTAAAAAATATTTTTATTTTAAATAAAAAAACAGTTAAATTATCCAAAAAAGACGACTTTTCAACAAAATAGCTGATTTTTCTAACAAATTGTTCAATTTTCCGGCCAAAAAGATAAATTTTCCACAAAGCAGTTGAATTTACAACCAAATAATTGAACTTTCTACGAAAATAGTTTAAATTTTAACCCAAAAAGACGAATTTTCAACAAAATAGTTACATTTTCAACCAAAGAGATAAATTAAAAAAAAATGAATTTACAACCAAATAGCTGATTTTTCAAACAAATTGTTGAATTTTCAAGCCAGAATGACAAATTTTCTATAAAACGGGTGAATTCGCAACAAAAAAAGTGGAATTTTCTATATAAAAGTTAATTTTTAAGGAAAAAGGATGAATTTTCCATACAAGCAGGATGAATTCCTTACAAAAAACTATAGTTTATATTACAACCAAATAACTTTTTCATTTTAAATTAATAACAATTGAATTCTTCCAAAAAGAT
>CAKNXH010081497.1:0-16806 GCA_932178445.1 Andricus quercusramuli
TATTTTGTTGAAAATTGTTTTTTTTTTTATTGAAAGTTCAACTATTTGGTTATGAATGCGATGGTTCAGTTGAAAATAATTTATTTATTTTTTATAATTGGACTATTCGGTTTAAAATTTATCTCTTGATTGAAATTTACCTTTTTGGTTTAAATGCATCTTCATCTTTTAAACTCTGATTCATAAACCTTCAAGCTGAATGACTATTATTAAAAAATTGTTTTATCTTATAAGTTTATTTTGACTGTGCAAAGAATATTTGAAAATCAATGAGAATTATCTACTCTGTGTCTGTTACTGCGTTTTTCGTTATCTATTCGTTATTTATTTGTAATTTTATGCGTATAATGAGACTTTTTTAAGCCTGCTAGTCGATCCGAGCCCTGTATCAATTTTAATGTTATAATTTAACTTACTTTTGAGTCGGCTTTCAAAGCTCGGAGTTGTTTTCTTCGATTTCTGGTGAAGAAACCTAATTTTGTCAATACTAAACTTAGCAAAATAAGTAGAAGAATTCCTAAGAGAATCGATGATATCAAAATCCAAAGGGCGATTTTTTCTTCAATAGGCGATCCCAAAAATGTCGTTCCCACAAAAGTTGTATTACTTTTTGTTTCGAGTGTGTTAGCGAATCCCTCGGATTTTGTGATAATCATTGCACCTTCCGTAACAAAAAATAAAATGTCTTTTCCCTCCATCTCGGTCGCTGGAAACCATTTTTTTTTTTTTTAATTTTCATGAATTTCTATTTTGAATTAAATTAATAAGCTTACACTGAAAAGTCGATGATTGTAGTTCCATCTTCAGAAGAATTTTTGTATTCGATGAATTTAAAAGTCCATCTAACTTGCAATTTACTTTTATACAATTAATTAATGGATTCGAACAGTTAAGGTATAAAGTTCTATTTTCAGGTGGCACATATTTTAAAGGGTTTTCTGCCACTGTAATTGTTTCGAAAACGGCGTTTGGTTTTGATTTTTCAAAATCACCATTTAGTACTGAATTACTTTCTTCGTTGAGATTAATGAACCTTTCTTTATTGGAATCAAAACAAAGAATCTCCTGATTATTTATGATTTCGACAATCTCAATGATTTTAGCGATTTCAATATTATTTTCTCCCTTTTGCAGAACAGTAGGAATTTTTAAGGTGACTATGACTTCTTCTACTGCACAAGAACCGAATTGTTGAATTTCGTAAAGGTGCTCGAAAATTCGGTTCTTTGGATTTTTTTCCTCTCTCGAGTATGAATACAAATCTTCTGGTGTTTTCCTAAACATTTAAAGAATCTTCATTTCCAATATTTACAGTTAAATACAGAATTCCATCTAATTATTGTAGACTTACCCTGATAAAAGTACATCTAAGTCGACGGCAAAATGAATTGGCATTTTGTAAATGTTATTCTGGTTTGAGTTTAAACTTTGAGTCGAAATTACAGCTTTGAGTTCTGTATAATTACTGTCACATTTTAATCCACTTGTGGCCAGTTCTAACTTTATTGTTTTCTAAGAGAAAATTAAATATAGAAAAAGGCGTGTCAGTATTTTCAAAGGGTTTAAAAGTTCTCGAGAATTTTTGCAAATAGAAAATTAATATTTGCTTTAAATTAAATTATATTTATATATAATTATTGCATTTAACTTAAATTAAATTTGTAAACTATTCCACAGTTTTTAAGATTTGAGAAAATAAAATTATGGACGAAAACATTCCCCGTACCGACAATAAAATTTGTGGTAAAATTTTAAATGATTTACGTTGCATTTTAAAAGATTAGTTTCCAGTTTTGAAGATTTTAAAATATATCGAAAAAGAATCTGGAAGATTTTAAGACTTTTTCTTAGATTTGCAAAATTTTAAGAAAATTATAAGAACTGAATTATTTCAAAAGATATTTAGAAGTTCCAGAAGCTTTGAAAAGATTCGAAAATAATTTAAAGCTTAAGAAGATTTCAAAGAACTTGAAAAAAAATGTAGATTTTGCAAGATTTTATTTAAAAAATTGAGTAAGTTTACAAAATGTGTATTTAGAAGTTTTGAAAATATTCCAAATTAATTTAAAACTTTAAAGGATTTCAAAAAAGTTGAAACAAAATGTACATTGTTTAAGATTTTGAAATAAAATGTTGAAGCTTTTCAAGTATTTTCAAAGGTTTTACGATAATTAAAAAATGATCTTAAAATTTCACGGGCAATTTAAACTGGTTTTTATTTTGAAAAATAATTTTAAATGTACTGTGAACATTTTTAATGTCTTTCTATTTCGGGAAATTAATTTTAAAAGATTTTTAAAAATGGCAAAAAATCTGTACTATTGAAAGAAAACTTTCTTAATTTTAAAAGATTTTTCAAAATTTGAATAATAACTCGAGTCAGTTTAAAAGATATTTAACACGTTTTGAAGAGCTGAAAAATAGTTTTAAATTTAAAAGATTTCCGAAAAGTTATCAAACATTCTAAGTTTCTTCCAAACTTCTAAAAGTCCTTAGTATCTTTCAAATTGACTTGGATTTTTCCTAAAATATGGTAAAACCCTGTCAATTAAAAAAAATCTACTCCTTCGACATATCTGAAAACTTCAAACATCTTTTTAAAATTTCTTAAGAATCTTAGTAAAATTATATTTATATAACCTTAAAAACAAATGTACAAATAAAATGACAAAAGAAATAGTTATTCGATTTTTTTATTTGTATTAAACGTTATTTTTACCTCAAATTATAATTTGGGTGACATTTTTTTTATTTCTTGACTGAAAAATCTTGCATGGTTTAAAGTTCAATTATTGTGCTGAAAATTCGTCTTTTTGGTTTGGAAAATAATGTCTTTTGGTTGAGAATTCCACTATTTTGTTGAAAATTCATCTGTTTTAAATGAATTCAACTTTTTGTGATTAAAAAATAAAATCTTTTTTAATTGAAATATCAACTAATACATTTTTCGTTGAAAGTTCATATTTCTGCGTTCAAAAATTGACTACTGGTTAAAAAATGAACTATTTAGTTAAAAAATTATTTTTTTAGTTTACGATTCATCATTTTAGTTCAAAATTTATCTGTTTGGTTAAAAATGTAACTGGTAGAAAATTAATCTTTTTTGGTCGAGTATTCATCCAGTTTGTTAAAAACTCATTCTTTTGGTTAAAGATTCATAATTTTAGTTGAGCATTCCTCTCTTCGGTTGACAATATAATTATTTTGTTGAAAATTCTTCTTTTTGTAGAAAATGTACATATTTTGTTGAGAATTCATATTTTTTGGTTGAAAAATTGAACTGTTTTGTAGAAAATTCATTTCTTTTGGAAAAATTTCAATTTTTTTGGTTAAAAATTTAACTGGTAAAAAAAAATCTTTGATAGTTGAGGATTCAACTATTTAGTTGAAAATTTTGACTAGCCATATCTGAAATCTTCAAAAATATTTTTGAATTTTCTGAAGAATTCCGGGAAAATTATATTTATATTACTTTGAAAACAAATAAATAAAATAAACAGTTGATCGAAATTTTTATTTTGAAATAAAAATTATTTTTCGCCTATTGATGATGCTAGGGATGATAAAAAATTGAAGAAAGTTGAAAAATCTTACGTTGCTGTCTAGAGGATTTCCAACATCACAAGTCACTTCAATTGCTCCTTCAATTCCGTTCATTTCCAACGAATTTTCGCTACATTCTGGTGGAATACTTGCTAAAACTAATGGTTCTGAAATTAGAATTCGAACTTCGGTTTGATAAGCATGTTCACCCTCATTCGAAATATTTAAAAATATTGCAAAAGTATTTCGAGATCCAAGAACGAAAGTATTATTTTGCAAATCACTCGACATCGAAATATCTAATTTTGAATTGCAGATGTCATCAGATCCACAATCAACAGCAAAAGGCAATGGAATTGAATCTTCAGTTTTAGAATTCTCTTTGTTTATCACAGGGCAAGTTTTGCAAAATTCATGTTTGGTAATTGTCTCATTATTGGAATCAAAAATTAGAGACACTGCTATTTCGATTGGATCTATAAAGTTCTGGATCTTATCCTGAAATAAAAATTGAAAACATTTAGTTTAAGTGAAAACGGCTATTTCAATTTTCAAATGTAAAAATAATTAAATATTTGATTTTACATTGAGATATATTTTGAAGTTGTCACACAACTCGATTCCCTTGCTCAAAGTTCGTGGAAGTTCATAAATCGTTGCATTATTTGCTTCCTCTGAAAATCTAGCTCTTCCGAAAATTTCATCAATCTTCAAAAGTAACGTCACGTCTGAAAAATAAATTATTTTAAAGCTTTCTTTCCAGCTAAAAAAATGCATGATAAAAAAATTTAATAATCAGCATTAAAAATAATAGAAATGTTCGAAATTAAAAAAATAATAAACTTGGTTCGGTTCTTTATGACTCTTCCAGATAGTATAATTTATTGTTAGAATACAGTCAGACACTCTTATCCTATAAATTAATTAATGCATATTATAAACTAAAGTGTATAATAATCTGTTGTTTAGAATGTTTAAAAATATTTCTATGAAAATTTGAAATGGTTTAGGTTTTATTTTGAAAGATTAATTTTGAATTTCGAAGATTTCAAAATGTGTCGAAAAAGAATCTGGAAGTATTTAAGGTAATTTTTTTAATTTTTCAGAATTAAAAAAAAATAGGATAAATTCGAATCACTTCAAAATAGATTTAGAAGGTTTAGAAGCTCTAAAAAGATCAAAAAAGGAATTTTCTCAACACTCATGGGAAATTTTTAAATGATTTTTAATTTTGTAAAATTAATTATTACGGAAAATTAAAAAAGATTTCCAAATATTTCAAATGATTTCCTAAAATTTCAAAAAAGAGCGTCGAAGATTTTAAAGTAAAATGTTTCAATTTGACAAGATGACAGAATAAAGAAAATTGTATAAATTCAATAGATTTTTTTAGATTTAACTTAGATTTTTACAAATTTTGAACAAAATGTACATTTTTAAAGATTTCAAACAAAAAATGTAGAAGCTTTTAAAGAATTTTGAAAAGCTTCAAGAGAATTAAAAACTTTACATTATTTTAACAAATATTTCTAAGTTTTAGAAATTTTGAAAAAATTCGAAAATAATGTAAAACTTGAAAAGATTTCGAAAAATTTCAAACGTAGATTTTTCAAGATTCAAACGATTCTTTTAAAATGAATTTTAAAAGAAAATTGAAAAAGATTTCAAAACATGTCAAATAATCTTCCTCAACTTTCGAAAAAGAAATCTGACATATTTTAAGGCCATTTTTTTAATTTTGAAATATTCTTCAATCATTTTAGTAAAATATTCGAATCCTTTTAACATATATTTAGAAGTTTTGAGAAAATTTCAAGATTTTTCAAGATTTCAAAATAAAGTTTCGAAGCATATTAAGGATTTCAAAAGATTTCAAGATAATAAAACAATTATCTTAAGATTCATGGGGGAAAAAAAATTAATTAATTTTAAGAGAATATGTAAAAAAATTTAAAAACATTTCAAACGATTTAAAATCTTTAAAACTGGAAGGTTTCCAAAAAATTATAAAATATTTTTAAATTTCTTCCAAACTTCTTCAAGTACTAAATGTCTTTCAAACGGACCCGAATTTTTCATAAAATTTTGTAAAATCCTGTAAAATAAAAAAACTTTCTTAAAACTTTTTGGTTGAAACTTTTTTTCTGTATTGACTGAAAAATCGTTTTCGGTTGGAAATTCAACTATTTTGTTCAAAAATCGTCTTTTTGGTTAAAAATGCAGCTTTTCTGTTGAAAATTTTCCTTTTTATAGAAGAATTCAACGTTGTTTATTTAAAATGTAAATATTTAGTTGAAACATCAATTATGTATTACGTTTTTCGTTGAGAATTTATCTTTTTTGGTTGAAAATTAACTTTTTTTTCAAAATTGGAATTTGACATATCTGATAACTGATATAACCGTAAAAACAAATAATGGTAGAAAGTAACAAAAAACAAAATTTCCAAAGAAATTCGAGTAAATTTAAGTTAAAAGCACGGTTAAAAGATATTTAGAAGTTTTGAAAGGATTAAAAAATAAATTCAAAGTTGTAAGTATTTCAAACATTCATTAAAAAATGTAGATTTTCCATTATTTCGAACGAAAACATTTTAAAGGATGTTGAAAGGTTTCAAGAGAATGAAAAAAATTTCTTTAGATTCCGAGAATGATTTCAAATGATTTTTTATTTGGAAAATTAATTTTAAGTTTTTAAAAATTGCCAAAAAAGAATCTGAAAGATTTTATGGCAATCTGTTTCATTTAAAAAAATTTTTTGTTCAAGTCGGGAAAAATTCGAATAATTTAAATATATATTTAGATGGTGTAGAAGTTCATGCAGAATTTCTTTAAGGCCTTTTCGAAAAATTCTATTTAAAATTTGAAAAAATTAAAACAAATTTTAGACAAAATGAAGCGAGTAGAAATATTTTAAAACTTGAAAATATTTCCGAGAATTTATCAAATTTCATACAATCTACTAAAAGTCTTAAATACATTTCAAATTGATCCAATTTTTCTTAAAATTTTGTACAATCCTGTAAAATAAAAAAATTTTCATTAAAATTTTCTAAATTCTTTTTCGACACATCTGAAATATTCAATTGTATTCTAACAACAAATTACTGTCTGGAAGAGTCGTAAAGAAACCGGAAGTTTATTTTTTTGTTTAATTTGGAATAACGTCACATCCACTCTCTAAACCATTTGAAAGCATTTGATTTTAATTCTACTTACTCAGATTTTCAGGTACGTGTATACCAATATAATAAAAACAAGCTTCAGCAATAAAAGAAGTGGAATTTCTTTGTAATGTCGAAACAGCTACGGGATTAATTCTTGATACTCTTACAGTAACAACAGGTTTAGAACGTAAAATAACTACATTATCAGATAAATAAGCTCCCACTGCAATATCCGGATATCCATTTCCATCGATATCACGAGCTTCTGAGATTGAAATTCCAAATCCCTGAATCGAGGGAGAAATTTCATAGCCCAATATTTTTTGACTCAGTTGTAAACCGTCTTTACTTCCTCTGTAAATATATATAGCGCCATGATTATCTTCATAAGGGGCTCCAATTGCGATATCTCCATAATCATCGTAATCAATATCTCCGATACAAGATATTGCTGATCCAAATCTTCCTTTTACAGCTTCTCCATGAATATATTGTGCTTCAAGATAATCCTAAAAAATTCCGTTTTAGAACATTTTTAGAGGGGTAAAAAAATGTTGATTGAATGTGAAATAAGTCGAAATATTTTATGTACTCCTATTTCCAAACATAAATATCTCGGTATTTAAATATAGGTCCTTCGAAATTGGAACGATTTAAGGAAGTTATAGGTGTACCGTCAATATATACATTACTTAATCCGTAACTTAACTTGTAAAATTGACGAAAAAAGTCTTTTTGGTGGAGGGAGGGTAGGTCAAGGATTTTTCTATGCTGTCTTACATAAGATATTTGGTTGAAAATGAAACAATTTTGTTCAAAATTCATCTTTTTTGGTTGAAAATTCCACTGTTTTGTTGAAAATTTGTTTTTTTTTTTTGCTTAAAAATTCAACAATTTGATTGACTTTTTTTTCTTTCTTGAATCAAAAATTTTGTTAGATTAGAAATTGAACTATTATGTTGAACATTCGTATTTTCGTCTCGAAAATTATTGGTAGAATACCAATTTTTTGGATAAAAATTCAACTTTTTGGTTAAAAATTATCCTATTTTAGTTGAGGATTCAACTCTTTTGTTGAAAATTCTTCTTTATTGGTTAAATTCAACTTTTTTTTTATTTTTAATTAATATATTAAATGGTTGAAATATTAAATATCACATCTTCTTTTTAATTAATTTTTTAGATTCAAATTAATTTTTTTAACTAAACGAAAATATTTTGTTTCGTTTCGGTCGGGTCAAAAAATTACAAAACTGATTATATTTCTTGTAAGGTGCGGTACAATTTTATTCTGTCACATTTTCAATAAATATTACTCAGGAAATTGTTTACTTCCAAAAATGACTAACCAAAAATAATTGTACGTATTATTTCTAAATAGAATAATTTCCATAAAAATGAGCTTTTGTAAATTAAAATGGAATGAAAATAACGACTTTTTCCTAAAGCGAAAGAAGAAACACAAATAAACAAATAACTATATTTAAGTAAACAATTATGATATCAACTATTTTTTTATTATTTGCACTTGGTTTTCCCTCCGAAAATTTGTTTCAATAATCAATGAGATTTTTTTCGTTCATTTTATGAATCAAATTAAAGATTAAGTAATTCTAAATTTTACAGTACACGTAAAAATGGTTAAAAATTAAAATGTTTTATGTAGAATTCAAAATTGTTCAAGCATTCCAATTCAAAATCGAATTTGAATTCTTTGAATATATTTTGTCCAAATAATTTGTTTGCTTTGTGCCATCTTAAATCTAGATCTATTATGCAATTCATAACACGCATTTTATTTCTGAACCTTTTTTAGGCATGAAAATTGGAATTTTTTATTTTAAAATAATTATTTCTTTTAAATTTTAATATTTGCCTTTAGCGATGTTGTGATGCATTTGGAAATCGGAAGTTTATACAATTTTGATGGCTATTACATTTTTAAATTAAAACAGAGGAATTTGCAATAAAATAGTTAATTTTTTAAGCCAAACATATGAATTTTTTAAAAGACAGCTGAATTTTTAATATAAAAATTGACCTGCAACCAAGAAAGTTGAATTTTGAAACAATTTGGAAAAAATGAAAAAAGGGAAGTTTCTTGAAAACAAGAGGAAAAAACATTCTTAAAAAAATGGGGAAAAGAAGGAAAAGGTGAACGAGTGCGCGGTCTGCAACTAAAATTTATTATATTGGCTTTTCTCACACGACAAATACAGTAATAATAAATGACAGGTATTTTTTTACCATTAAGGACTTTTTATTATGTTCTGCTGTTGAGATTAAAACTATTATTTTATCAACTTTAAGGTTTTTTATTGAAAATTAAACAAAATTCCCGGTCTTAAAAAACTCCTAGCTTCCCTCTCCAGCGGCCATCCTGTGCTTTGCTTCAAGAATGTCTTGAAAAATATTTTTTTTAAATAAATTACAAGTTAAAAATTTACTCACATCGTCACCTTTCTTGCTAAATACATAAACTCTTCCTTCTTCTATCACATTTGTCCATAACGGAGCACCAACAACCAAATCATCTTTACCATCATTATTTAAATCACAAGATGCCAAAGCAGATCCAAAATATTCCCCGTGCTGCTCTCCATTTAAAGTATTTTTTATTGTGAATTTAGTATTAAGGGTTTTGTTTGGATGAGAGAATATTAAAACTCGTCCATTTAAATTGTCGCCTCTTGGTAATCCAGAAGAAAACCAACGTTCTCCTTCCCGAAAATAACACCCAGAACTTACAGAGTATCCTATACAAATATTTTAATCATTTTATTATCTACTTTTGGAAAAACCAGCGTGTTTATCAGGACTAAGGAGTAGTATACCTAGGCGGGTTCTGTTTCGAGCTAAACGACAGTAGGCCAGAGACTGGGCTTTTACCGACAGACGATAATGGTTCGTGTCCGTGCTAAGGTACCAGCAGTTGGTAATGTTCACCTTTCCTAATCCACAATTAGCATATACCTAGTAGGCACCTCCATTGCCGACAGTAACGTCAGAATCTATGGTAACTTCGACATACAAAGCAGAAATATACATTACCTGTCGTCGATAAAGTAGAAAACCAACTTACCTTCAGCCGGTGAAGCAGTCGCTCGTTTGCTGTAGTTTAGTTCGTAACAGAACCTTGCCCCAGAATACGCTTAGGTATACTACTATCAGGCAGTTTGAAATTCCCTGATTTTTCCCCGACTAATTTAAAGATGTCTTTTGTAATTTATCCCAAACTAGAGTTTATACTAAATGGTTGTATTTATATGAGAGTTACAATCTTTTATTTTAAATAGGTTTGAAGCTATGAACTATATATAAAATGAGTCAGGATGAAATTATTTTGTGATTTTTTTAAAGAAGATATTGAAAAGGTAGTGCAAATTTGAAATTTCAGTGTCTTCTTAAAATTTGAATAAAATCTAATATAGTACAATTTTTTTCATATGTCTTTGCATTTTTCCAACCTTGTTGTAGCAACTATGTAAAATGTTTATTAGCCCTAGTTTATTCTTTCCCTGAGAATTTTGATAGCTTTCAAACTATTTAAGAGAAGAATTTTTTCAAATTTCCTTCTCTCTATGATTCTTGACTAAATAATAAAAAGAAAAATAAAGTAGAAAAAAAGTCGATTTTGCAATAGAAGAAAAAAATTCCTGATCCTAAATAAAATTTTAGGATTTTTGGCAATTTCCCGATCCACTAGACACCCCAAAAACAGAAAAATTATTTATCTTTGAGAGGAAAAGTTTGAAAAAAAAACGCTTACCGAAATATTCGCTATATTTTATAGAAGGATTTTCTTCAATAGCGTCAATAGTATCGTAAAGATGAACATATGAGACATAAAAACTCCCTATTTTATTGTAAATTGATTCTTCTCTTAAAGGGGCTCTTTCCTCAACTTCCACTAAAAGAGGTGTTCCTTTCCAGTTCAATACACCAGGACTTCCTAATACCAAATCCTCTTTGTTTGGAACCATGTGCAGTGAAAAACCTGCTTGGCTCATTCCAAAATAATAATAATTGTTTCCATCAATCCTCTTTATCTGGAAGTCTGCCGACGGAAAGGAAAATGGTGCAATTTTGCTTTTTGATATTCCGTTGATTGGACGTTCAAAAAAAAGTGAATCATTCGCCCTAGATCTGTAGCAAAGACCATTCATGTACCACAAAGGTATCCTTCCCTTTTGACCTAATCTCATTTTCCAACGAGGAGCACAAACCTATTTAAAAAAATTAATTTAAAATAATTTTAAGTGATTAGGAATAGGAAAAGTCGGAAGTTTTTCCCCGTAAAATAGAATCTTGTAAATCAATTTGAAAATATAAATTAATTTTGTTTATAAATCTAAACTGTTCCATCTTGCCGATTTTAATCTCTATAATTTATGTATCTATAAATTGTCATTTACTAATAAAAGGACGTCTCCAACGAAATTTTCGAAACATTTTTTAACATTTCAGAATGTCTACCAGTTCGATGATTTTAAATTTCTGGGTTTTTTATTAAAATTTTAATATCTTAATTCAGAACTATAATTCTTTTGGTAAATTCCCTGCTTCACGTCAAAATCATAATTTCTTCGAATGTCCCCCGTTCCAAATCAGAATTCACTGTTCCAAGTCGAATTTTAATTTTTTTTTCGTAAAATTTCCTCTTCCATGTCAGAATTATAATTCTTTTGGGAAATCCCCTGTTCCACGTCAGAAACATAATTTTTTTCGAATCTTCCTCAGTCTAAGTGAAAATATTCACTCTTTTACAAAATTCCCCGTTCTTCGTCAAAATTGCAATTTTTTTTTAATTCCCTGTTCCAAGGCCAGAATCACAATTCTTCTCGAAAATTTCCTCGTCCAAGTCATAATTAAAATTCTTTTTTAAAATTTCTTATTTCCACGTCAAATTCATATTTCTTGTCGAAAATTCCCCATTCCAAGTGAAAATTGTAATTCCTTTTGAAAAATTCATAATGAAAAAGCTGACAGTAATAAAATATTAAAACATTTTTATTATTAATTTTACAGGGTTGCTACAAAATCCCAATTCTGAAGTTCTCTAATTTTTCCCTGACCATTTTTTCATTTTTCCTGACCGTTATACATTTTTCTTTCAAATTAAATTTTAAACTAATTAAATTAAATGTCAACCAAAAAATACATTTTCAAACAAGAATATTAATTTTCTACCAAAAAAGATAATTTTTTAACAAAAATGCTTAAATTTTCAAGTAAAAAAGATAAATTTTCAACCAAAAATGAAATAGTTCAATTTTCAGTTAAAAAATGAATTTACAATAAAAAAAAAAGAGTTTTCGACCAAAGAAATTAACTTTCAACCAAAAAGATAAAATTTCAAGTCATAAGATTAATTTTTTAACGAAAAAGATAAATTTTCAATAAAATAGTTAAATGTTTAACAAAAAAAATGAATTTTCAACTAAAACAATGAATCTTCAACAAAAAAATGAATGTTAAACCAAATAGTTGAATTTTCAACCGAGAAGATTAATTTTCTACCGAAAAGAGGGATTTTCAATAAAACACATGAATTTTCAACTAAAAAAGATACATTTTTAACAAAAAATGGAATAGTTGTATTGTCAGTAAAAAAAATCCATTTTTAACCATACAAACGAATTTTTAACAAAACAGTCAAACTTTTAACTAAATAAATGAATGATCAACCAAGAAGATGAATTTTACATCAAGAAGAATATTCCACCACAAAAGAAGAATTGTCAACAAAATACCTGAATTTTCAATTAAAAAAAGATACATTTTCAACCAAACCCTGAGCTTTTCAATTTTTAGTTAAAACAATTGGTTTTCAACAACAAAAAAAGAATTTTTAACAAAATCGTTACATTTTCAACCAAATAAATGCATTTTCATCTAAAATGATAAATTTTTAACCAAATAGTTAATATATAAATTATCAACTACAAAAGATAAATTTTCAACAAATAATGGAATAGTATATTTTCAGTTAACAAACTTAATGCTTAACCATTACAAAAAAGAATTTTCATGAAAATAGTTCATTTTCCAACAAAGAAATGAATTTTCAATCAAACAGATGAATTTTTCACTCAGAAGATTCTACCACAAAAGATGAATTTTCAACAAAATACGTGAACTTGGAATTAAATAGTTAAGTTTTCAACTGAATAAGATAAATTGTTAACCTAGCACGGAAGAGTTAAATTTATAATTAAAAAATTAATTTTCAAACAATTAAAAACGGATTTTCAACAAAACAGTTTAATTTTTAACAACAAAAAAAAAGGTTTTTAAATTAAAATAATAAAAAATAATGAAGAAAATTAAGTTTTAACAAAGTATGTAGTTAAATTTTCAATAAAAAAATTAATACTTTCAACTGTGTAGTTGAACTTTCAACCAGATTTTTATTTTAAACCAAAAATAGTTGAATCAACCAAAGATGAATTTTCAACAAAATAATTGAATTCTCAAGCAAAATTAAATAATTTTTAACCAAAGTTACATTTTAGCCAAAAACGGTGAAATTACTACGATAAAAGATGAATTTTTAAACCAAAAAGGCGAATTTTTAAGCATAAAAGATTTTTCGATCAACGAAGAACAAAAATTTACCCAAAATGTTGAGTTTTTTACAAAACAGTTTAGTTTTCAAAGCACAAATAAAAAATATCCCCAAAATGTTAATTTTGAATCAACTAGTTGAATTTTCAACCTAAAAAGACAAATTTTCAACCAAAAAGAATTACTTTTTTATTTTTAATAAAAATTTTTTCCCTCGGGAATGGGGGAGTTGAAAATTTCGGAAAAATGCTTACGAAATTTGTGGATGACCACTAAACTTCAGTTTATCGAAAATTCCCTGACTTTTTCAGGTTTTCCCTGACATTCCCTAACTCATTTTAAATTATCTGACTTTCCAGAATTCCCTGACCTGTAGCAACCCTGTTTTAATACAATGGAATGAAAAATCCCGGTCACTGAATCAATTTCCCGGTTTCCCGGTCAGGCAGACACCCTGAAAATGTTTTTTTTTTTTTTAATTTTAATAAGCTGATCGAATGCATTACCACAACTGTAGGATTCGTTCCATTTTTAATAGAGATAGTAGCCCCTGTCCAGGCATTATCCCTCAACTGACTTGTAGTTCGACTCCTGAACTTAATATCTCCATCTTCAGTGGGATCCAAAATCCACTCCTTACAGGATCCACCCACAGAACATTTGAAGACACTTCCAGGTTCAGTGACCGTTTTTATTAAACTGATATTTGCCCTCGGAGCTCCCACAAGTATCAAAGAATTTTCCCAACTATTAGAATCCACATACAAAGCCACTGAAAACCCAAAGTAACTTTTTCTCTCGTTCACTGTTTCCTCCTTAGGATCCGTAAAAATCTGCGCGTTTTCCACGTCGATATTATAAGCCGATAAACTGACAATGCACAACAAAATAAGGAACGGAAAGCTCATCCTCACTAAAGTTTTAAAGTCTGTTGATCCAACTAGCAAAGTAGCAAGTTTCGAACCGAATTTTTTATACTTCATTAAAATCAGTGTTACTCATCCCATGCTACACTTTATAAGAGATGAGAAGAGAGAACTTGAACAAAACTATAGGGCAGACAAATGACTAAGAACGCATACAATGCTTCCAGCCAGGATCACAGGAAGGATGTTGTCAAGAAATCTGAGTGACGTCGGTTTGCTCGTAGATTAGAAAATGTGCACATTACTTATATTCGTATAGCAATGATTCATCTGGTTCAAAAAACGAAGGGAGTTACCAATTTTGAGATATTTTTTTTACATCAAAATATTTTTGCAGAATATTTTCCAACGAAACAGTTGAATTTTTAACAGTAAAATTATCCTTTCAACCAAAGATATTAACTTTCAACCAAAAAGATTAATTTTCGACACAAACGATTAATTTTCTACAAAAAGATGACATTTCAACAAAATAGTTAAATTTTCAACCAAAGAAATAAATTTTCAAGTAAAACAATATATTTTCAGTAAAAAAAATTAATTTTTAACCATACAAACGAATTTTTAGCAAAGCAGTTGAATTTTCAACCAAACAAATGAAGAGTCAAACAAAAAGATTAATTTTATGCCTAGAAGATTAATATTCTACCACACAAGACGAATTTTTAATAAAATATATGAATTTTGAACTAATGAAAGATACATTTTTACCTAAACCCAGGGTAGTTAAATTTTCAAATAGAAATATTTAAACCTTCAAGCAAAAAAAAGAAGCATTTTCAACCAAAAAGGCGCATTTTTTCGGAAGCAGATCAATTTTCAAGATAGAAGTTCATTTTTCAATAAAAGTTCGTTTTCAACTTATGAAGGATAAAATTTCCATCCAAGAATGAATACACAGTTCAATTTTTTCATGATAAAATTAATTTCTAAACTAAAAAAAAAAACGAATTTTCAATTAAAAAGATACATTTTCAACGAAAGAAGTTGATTAAAAAAAAGAATTGTTTAATAAAGTAGGTTCAACTGTCAATGAAGTACTTCAATTTTCAACCGAAAAAATGACTTTTAGCAAATTGTTTTAATATTCTACCTAAAAAGATGCATTTTCAACCAATTGGTCGAATTTTCAAACAGAAAAGTTTATTTTCGATCAAGACTATTCTATCGTAAAATATGAATTTTCTACCAAAAGCCGAATTTTCAACCAGTTTATTTCAAGGAGAAAAAAAACAACAATTTTTAACAAAACCGTTGAATCCTCAACCAAAAAAATACATTTTTAATCGAGAAAGACGAATTGGAAACCAAACAGTTAAATTTTAAACTAAAAATTATATTTTTTAAACCAAAAATGGAATCGTTCAATTTTCAGATTTATACATTAATTTTCCTACAAAAAAAAATTCCTATCAGTTGAAGTCAACCAAACAAGACGAATTTTTAACGATATAGTTTAAACCTGAACCAAAAAGATGAATTTTTAACGAAGACTATTTTTTTCATCAAAAAGATTATTTTTCTACTAAATAGTTTAATTTTCAACTTATAAAGGATACAGTTCCAGCAAAAAAAGGAATAGTTAAATGCATACATAAAAAAAAATATTTTTAACAAAAAGATACGAATTTTCAACAAAAAAGGTAAATTTTCAGCCAAAAAGGTATCTTAAAAAATGAATTTTTGAATAAAATAATAAAAAAATTGATTAGCATTTCGAACTCGAAAGTTCATTGCCTCACTACCCGATTCGGGTAGTGTTTCTAGGTGGATAAATACTACCAGTGTGGGTCCACCACTCCCACGACGGGTCAACAACACGCAGTATTCCCCGAATGGTCACCCATCCAAGTACTAACCGCGCCCAACACTGCTTAACTTCAGTGATCTAACGGGAACTGGTGTTTTCAGCGTGGTATCGCCGTTGAATTTTTGAATAAATAATGAATAAATAAATTTTGATAAATTTTTAACCTAAAATATTAATTTTCTATCAATAAAGATGAATTTTCAACGAAAAAGTTAATTTTATGGCAGTTTAATTTTAAAACAGTTTAATTTTCTACCAAACTGTTGAATTTATAACGAAAATATTAATTTTCAAATAAAATGATGAATCTTCAACCAAAAATGAATTTTTCAAAAATTACTTCAACTCTAAACCAAGTAGGTGATTCGTCAACCAAAAAAGACGAATTTTCAACCAAGAAGAATCATTTTCTACAAAAAGAGGACGAGGTTTCAACAAAATACATCAATTTTCAATTAAAAATATCCTTTTTTGACCCGAAAAAGTGTAGTTACATTTTTAGTTTAAAAAATTTTTTTAAACAAAAATTCAGCAAAATAGCTAAATTTTCAACCAAAGTGATGAATTTTCAAATAATTAACTTTTGAACAAATAATGACTTTTGAACAAAAGTGGTGAACAAAAGGGGTGAAGAAGGGAATGGGGAAAGATTGTGAAGTCTGAAATATGAAAGTGATGTTAAAACTTATTAAGTAGTTATTGAACTGTACCATTACAGGGCCATTTTTCCATTTTTCTTTGTTAAAATTTATCTTCAGGAAACGCAGGGTTACTTACGCTGCCCCCCCCCCCCC
>CAKNXH010081498.1:0-16786 GCA_932178445.1 Andricus quercusramuli
TATTTTGTTGAAAATTGTTTTTTTTTTTATTGAAAGTTCAACTATTTGGTTATGAATGCGATGGTTCAGTTGAAAATAATTTATTTATTTTTTATAATTGGACTATTCGGTTTAAAATTTATCTCTTGATTGAAATTTACCTTTTTGGTTTAAATGCATCTTCATCTTTTAAACTCTGATTCATAAACCTTCAAGCTGAATGACTATTATTAAAAAATTGTTTTATCTTATAAGTTTATTTTGACTGTGCAAAGAATATTTGAAAATCAATGAGAATTATCTACTCTGTGTCTGTTACTGCGTTTTTCGTTATCTATTCGTTATTTATTTGTAATTTTATGCGTATAATGAGACTTTTTTAAGCCTGCTAGTCGATCCGAGCCCTGTATCAATTTTAATGTTATAATTTAACTTACTTTTGAGTCGGCTTTCAAAGCTCGGAGTTGTTTTCTTCGATTTCTGGTGAAGAAACCTAATTTTGTCAATACTAAAATTAGCAAAATAAGTAGAAGAATTCCTAAGAGAATCGATGATATCAAAATCCAAAGGGCGATTTTTTCTTCAATAGGCGATCCCAAAAATGTCGTTCCCACAAAAGTTGTATTACTTTTTGTTTCGAGTGTGTTAGCGAATCCCTCGGATTTTGTGATAATCATTGCACCTTCCGTAACAAAAAATAAAATGTCTTTTCCCTCCATCTCGGTCGCTGGAAACCATTTTTTTTTTTTAATTTTCATGAATTTCTATTTTGAATTAAATTAATAAGCTTACACTGAAAAGTCGATGATTGTAGTTCCATCTTCAGAAGAATTTTTGTATTCGATGAATTTAAAAGTCCATCTAACTTGCAATTTACTTTTATACAATTAATTAATGGATTCGAACAGTTAAGGTATAAAGTTCTATTTTCAGGTGGCACATATTTTAAAGGGTTTTCTGCCACTGTAATTGTTTCGAAAACGGCGTTTGGTTTTGATTTTTCAAAATCACCATTTAGTACTGAATTACTTTCTTCGTTGAGATTAATGAACCTTTCTTTATTGGAATCAAAACAAAGAATCTCCTGATTATTTATGATTTCGACAATCTCAATGATTTTAGCGATTTCAATATTATTTTCTCCCTTTTGCAGAACAGTAGGAATTTTTAAGGTGACTATGACTTCTTCTACTGCACAAGAACCGAATTGTTGAATTTCGTAAAGGTGCTCGAAAATTCGGTTCTTTGGATTTTTTTCCTCTCTCGAGTATGAATACAAATCTTCTGGTGTTTTCCTAAACATTTAAAGAATCTTCATTTCCAATATTTACAGTTAAATACAGAATTCCATCTAATTATTGTAGACTTACCCTGATAAAAGTACATCTAAGTCGACGGCAAAATGAATTGGCATTTTGTAAATGTTATTCTGGTTTGAGTTTAAACTTTGAGTCGAAATTACAGCTTTGAGTTCTGTATAATTACTGTCACATTTTAATCCACTTGTGGCCAGTTCTAACTTTATTGTTTTCTAAGAGAAAATTAAATATAGAAAAAGGCGTGTCAGTATTTTCAAAGGGTTTAAAAGTTCTCGAGAATTTTTGCAAATAGAAAATTAATATTTGCTTTAAATTAAATTATATTTATATATAATTATTGCATTTAACTTAAATTAAATTTGTAAACTATTCCACAGTTTTTAAGATTTGAGAAAATAAAATTATGGACGAAAACATTCCCCGTACCGACAATAAAATTTGTGGTAAAATTTTAAATGATTTACGTTGCATTTTAAAAGATTAGTTTCCAGTTTTGAAGATTTTAAAATATATCGAAAAAGAATCTGGAAGATTTTAAGACTTTTTCTTAGATTTGCAAAATTTTAAGAAAATTATAAGAACTGAATTATTTCAAAAGATATTTAGAAGTTCCAGAAGCTTTGAAAAGATTCGAAAATAATTTAAAGCTTAAGAAGATTTCAAAGAACTTGAAAAAAAATGTAGATTTTGCAAGATTTTATTTAAAAAATTGAGTAAGTTTACAAAATGTGTATTTAGAAGTTTTGAAAATATTCCAAATTAATTTAAAACTTTAAAGGATTTCAAAAAAGTTGAAACAAAATGTACATTGTTTAAGATTTTGAAATAAAATGTTGAAGCTTTTCAAGTATTTTCAAAGGTTTTACGATAATTAAAAAATGATCTTAAAATTTCACGGGCAATTTAAACTGGTTTTTATTTTGAAAAATAATTTTAAATGTACTGTGAACATTTTTAATGTCTTTCTATTTCGGGAAATTAATTTTAAAAGATTTTTAAAAATGGCAAAAAATCTGTACTATTGAAAGAAAACTTTCTTAATTTTAAAAGATTTTTCAAAATTTGAATAATAACTCGAGTCAGTTTAAAAGATATTTAACACGTTTTGAAGAGCTGAAAAATAGTTTTAAATTTAAAAGATTTCCGAAAAGTTATCAAACATTCTAAGTTTCTTCCAAACTTCTAAAAGTCCTTAGTATCTTTCAAATTGACTTGGATTTTTCCTAAAATATGGTAAAACCCTGTCAATTAAAAAAAATCTACTCCTTCGACATATCTGAAAACTTCAAACATCTTTTTAAAATTTCTTAAGAATCTTAGTAAAATTATATTTATATAACCTTAAAAACAAATGTACAAATAAAATGACAAAAGAAATAGTTATTCGATTTTTTTATTTGTATTAAACGTTATTTTTACCTCAAATTATAATTTGGGTGACATTTTTTTTATTTCTTGACTGAAAAATCTTGCATGGTTTAAAGTTCAATTATTGTGCTGAAAATTCGTCTTTTTGGTTTGGAAAATAATGTCTTTTGGTTGAGAATTCCACTATTTTGTTGAAAATTCATCTGTTTTAAATGAATTCAACTTTTTGTGATTAAAAAATAAAATCTTTTTTAATTGAAATATCAACTAATACATTTTTCGTTGAAAGTTCATATTTCTGCGTTCAAAAATTGACTACTGGTTAAAAAATGAACTATTTAGTTAAAAAATTATTTTTTTAGTTTACGATTCATCATTTTAGTTCAAAATTTATCTGTTTGGTTAAAAATGTAACTGGTAGAAAATTAATCTTTTTTGGTCGAGTATTCATCCAGTTTGTTAAAAACTCATTCTTTTGGTTAAAGATTCATAATTTTAGTTGAGCATTCCTCTCTTCGGTTGACAATATAATTATTTTGTTGAAAATTCTTCTTTTTGTAGAAAATGTACATATTTTGTTGAGAATTCATATTTTTTGGTTGAAAAATTGAACTGTTTTGTAGAAAATTCATTTCTTTTGGAAAAATTTCAATTTTTTTGGTTAAAAATTTAACTGGTAAAAAAAAATCTTTGATAGTTGAGGATTCAACTATTTAGTTGAAAATTTTGACTAGCCATATCTGAAATCTTCAAAAATATTTTTGAATTTTCTGAAGAATTCCGGGAAAATTATATTTATATTACTTTGAAAACAAATAAATAAAATAAACAGTTGATCGAAATTTTTATTTTGAAATAAAAATTATTTTTCGCCTATTGATGATGCTAGGGATGATAAAAAATTGAAGAAAGTTGAAAAATCTTACGTTGCTGTCTAGAGGATTTCCAACATCACAAGTCACTTCAATTGCTCCTTCAATTCCGTTCATTTCCAACGAATTTTCGCTACATTCTGGTGGAATACTTGCTAAAACTAATGGTTCTGAAATTAGAATTCGAACTTCGGTTTGATAAGCATGTTCACCCTCATTCGAAATATTTAAAAATATTGCAAAAGTATTTCGAGATCCAAGAACGAAAGTATTATTTTGCAAATCACTCGACATCGAAATATCTAATTTTGAATTGCAGATGTCATCAGATCCACAATCAACAGCAAAAGGCAATGGAATTGAATCTTCAGTTTTAGAATTCTCTTTGTTTATCACAGGGCAAGTTTTGCAAAATTCATGTTTGGTAATTGTCTCATTATTGGAATCAAAAATTAGAGACACTGCTATTTCGATTGGATCTATAAAGTTCTGGATCTTATCCTGAAATAAAAATTGAAAACATTTAGTTTAAGTGAAAACGGCTATTTCAATTTTCAAATGTAAAAATAATTAAATATTTGATTTTACATTGAGATATATTTTGAAGTTGTCACACAACTCGATTCCCTTGCTCAAAGTTCGTGGAAGTTCATAAATCGTTGCATTATTTGCTTCCTCTGAAAATCTAGCTCTTCCGAAAATTTCATCAATCTTCAAAAGTAACGTCACGTCTGAAAAATAAATTATTTTAAAGCTTTCTTTCCAGCTAAAAAAATGCATGATAAAAAAATTTAATAATCAGCATTAAAAATAATAGAAATGTTCGAAATTAAAAAAATAATAAACTTGGTTCGGTTCTTTATGACTCTTCCAGATAGTATAATTTATTGTTAGAATACAGTCAGACACTCTTATCCTATAAATTAATTAATGCATATTATAAACTAAAGTGTATAATAATCTGTTGTTTAGAATGTTTAAAAATATTTCTATGAAAATTTGAAATGGTTTAGGTTTTATTTTGAAAGATTAATTTTGAATTTCGAAGATTTCAAAATGTGTCGAAAAAGAATCTGGAAGTATTTAAGGTAATTTTTTTAATTTTTCAGAATTAAAAAAAAATAGGATAAATTCGAATCACTTCAAAATAGATTTAGAAGGTTTAGAAGCTCTAAAAAGATCAAAAAAGGAATTTTCTCAACACTCATGGGAAATTTTTAAATGATTTTTAATTTTGTAAAATTAATTATTACGGAAAATTAAAAAAGATTTCCAAATATTTCAAATGATTTCCTAAAATTTCAAAAAAGAGCGTCGAAGATTTTAAAGTAAAATGTTTCAATTTGACAAGATGACAGAATAAAGAAAATTGTATAAATTCAATAGATTTTTTTAGATTTAACTTAGATTTTTACAAATTTTGAACAAAATGTAC
This sequence comes from Andricus quercusramuli, assembly GCA_932178445.1. Lineage (NCBI taxonomy): Eukaryota > Metazoa > Arthropoda > Insecta > Hymenoptera > Cynipidae > Andricus > Andricus quercusramuli. Next base: position 4,974 of record CAKNXH010081498.1, read on the forward strand.
ATTTTTAAAGATTTCAAACAAAAAATGTAGAAGCTTTTAAAGAATTTTGAAAAGCTTCAAGAGAATTAAAAACTTTACATTATTTTAACAAATATTTCTAAGTTTTAGAAATTTTGAAAAAATTCGAAAATAATGTAAAACTTGAAAAGATTTCGAAAAATTTCAAACGTAGATTTTTCAAGATTCAAACGATTCTTTTAAAATGAATTTTAAAAGAAAATTGAAAAAGATTTCAAAACATGTCAAATAATCTTCCTCAACTTTCGAAAAAGAAATCTGACATATTTTAAGGCCATTTTTTTAATTTTGAAATATTCTTCAATCATTTTAGTAAAATATTCGAATCCTTTTAACATATATTTAGAAGTTTTGAGAAAATTTCAAGATTTTTCAAGATTTCAAAATAAAGTTTCGAAGCATATTAAGGATTTCAAAAGATTTCAAGATAATAAAACAATTATCTTAAGATTCATGGGGGAAAAAAAATTAATTAATTTTAAGAGAATATGTAAAAAAATTTAAAAACATTTCAAACGATTTAAAATCTTTAAAACTGGAAGGTTTCCAAAAAATTATAAAATATTTTTAAATTTCTTCCAAACTTCTTCAAGTACTAAATGTCTTTCAAACGGACCCGAATTTTTCATAAAATTTTGTAAAATCCTGTAAAATAAAAAAACTTTCTTAAAACTTTTTGGTTGAAACTTTTTTTCTGTATTGACTGAAAAATCGTTTTCGGTTGGAAATTCAACTATTTTGTTCAAAAATCGTCTTTTTGGTTAAAAATGCAACTTTTCTGTTGAAAATTTTCCTTTTTATAGAAGAATTCAACGTTGTTTATTTAAAATGTAAATATTTAGTTGAAACATCAATTATGTATTACGTTTTTCGTTGAGAATTTATCTTTTTTGGTTGAAAATTAACTTTTTTTTCAAAATTGGAATTTGACATATCTGATAACTGATATAACCGTAAAAACAAATAATGGTAGAAAGTAACAAAAAACAAAATTTCCAAAGAAATTCGAGTAAATTTAAGTTAAAAGCACGGTTAAAAGATATTTAGAAGTTTTGAAAGGATTAAAAAATAAATTCAAAGTTGTAAGTATTTCAAACATTCATTAAAAAATGTAGATTTTCCATTATTTCGAACGAAAACATTTTAAAGGATGTTGAAAGGTTTCAAGAGAATGAAAAAAATTTCTTTAGATTCCGAGAATGATTTCAAATGATTTTTTATTTGGAAAATTAATTTTAAGTTTTTAAAAATTGCCAAAAAAGAATCTGAAAGATTTTATGGCAATCTGTTTCATTTAAAAAAATTTTTTGTTCAAGTCGGGAAAAATTCGAATAATTTAAATATATATTTAGATGGTGTAGAAGTTCATGCAGAATTTCTTTAAGGCCTTTTCGAAAAATTCTATTTAAAATTTGAAAAAATTAAAACAAATTTTAGACAAAATGAAGCGAGTAGAAATATTTTAAAACTTGAAAATATTTCCGAGAATTTATCAAATTTCATACAATCTACTAAAAGTCTTAAATACATTTCAAATTGATCCAATTTTTCTTAAAATTTTGTACAATCCTGTAAAATAAAAAAATTTTCATTAAAATTTTCTAAATTCTTTTTCGACCCATCTGAAATATTCAATTGTATTCTAACAACAAATTACTGTCTGGAAGAGTCGTAAAGAAACCGGAAGTTTATTTTTTTGTTTAATTTGGAATAACGTCACATCCATTCTCTAAACCATTTGAAAGCATTTGATTTTAATTCTACTTACTCAGATTTTCAGGTACGTGTATACCAATATAATAAAAACAAGCTTCAGCAATAAAAGAAGTGGAATTTCTTTGTAATGTCGAAACAGCTACGGGATTAATTCTTGATACTCTTACAGTAACAACAGGTTTAGAACGTAAAATAACTACATTATCAGATAAATAAGCTCCCACTGCAATATCCGGATATCCATTTCCATCGATATCACGAGCTTCTGAGATTGAAATTCCAAATCCCTGAATCGAGGGAGAAATTTCATAGCCCAATATTTTTTGACTCAGTTGTAAACCGTCTTTACTTCCTCTGTAAATATATATAGCGCCATGATTATCTTCATAAGGGGCTCCAATTGCGATATCTCCATAATCATCGTAATCAATATCTCCGATACAAGATATTGCTGATCCAAATCTTCCTTTTACAGCTTCTCCATGAATATATTGTGCTTCAAGATAATCCTAAAAAATTCCGTTTTAGAACATTTTTAGAGGGGTAAAAAAATGTTGATTGAATGTGAAATAAGTCGAAATATTTTATGTACTCCTATTTCCAAACATAAATATCTCGGTATTTAAATATAGGTCCTTCGAAATTGGAACGATTTAAGGAAGTTATAGGTGTACCGTCAATATATACATTACTTAATCCGTAACTTAACTTGTAAAATTGACGAAAAAAGTCTTTTTGGTGGAGGGAAGGTAGGTCAAGGATTTTTCTATGCTGTCTTACATAAGATATTTGGATGAAAATTGAACAATTTTGTTCAAAATTCAGCTTTTCTTGTTGACAATTCAACTGTTTTGTTAAAAAGTTGTTTTTTTTTTGCTTGAAAATTCAACAATTTGATTTACATTTTTTTTCTTTATTGAATAAAAATTTTTGTTAGATTAGAAATTGAACTATTATGTGGAACATTCGTATTTTCGTCTCGAAAATTATTGGTAGAAAACCAATTTTTTGGATAAAAACCCAACTTTTTGGTTAAAAATTATTCTATTTTAGTTGAGGATTCAACTCTTTTGTTGAAAATTCTTCTTTATTGGTTAAATTCAACTTTTTTTTATATTTTTAATTAATATATTAAATGGTTGAAATATTAAATATCACGTCTTCTTTTTAATTAATTTTTTAGATTCAAATTAATTTTTGTAACTAAACGAAAATATTTTGTTTCGTTTCGGTCGGGTCAAAAAATTACAAAACTGATTATATTTCTTGTAAGGTGCGGTACAATTTTATTCTGTCACATTTTCAATAAATATTACTCAGGAAATTGTTTACTTCCAAAAATGACTAACCAAAAATAATTGTACGTATTATTTCTAAATAAAATAATTTCCATAAAAATGAGCTTTTGTAAATTAAAATGGAATGAAAATAACGACCTTTTCCTAAGGCGACAGAAGAAACAAAAATAAACAAATAACTATATTTAAGTAAACAATTATGATATCAACTATTTTTTTATTATTTGCACTTGGTTTTCCCTCCGAAAATTTGTTTCAATAATCAATGAGATTTTTTTCGTTCATTTTATGAATCAAATTAAAGATTAAGTAATTCTAAATTTTACAGTACACGTAAAAATGGTTAAAAATTAAAATGTTTTATGTAGAATTCAAAATTGTTCAAGCATTCCAATTCAAAATCGAATTTGAATTCTTTGAATATATTTTGTCCAGATAATTTTTTTGCTTTTCGTCATCTTAAATCTAGATCTATTATGCACTTCATAACACGATGTTTATTTCTGAACCTTTTTTAGGCATGGAAATTGGAATTTTTTATTTTAAAATAATTATTTCTTTTAAATTTTAATATTTGCCTTTAGCGATGTTGTGATGCATTTGGAAATCGGAAGTTTATACAATTTTGATGGCTATTACATTTTTAAATTAAAACAGAGGAATTTGCAATAAAATAGTTAATTTTGTAAGCCAAACATATGAATTTTTTAAAATACAGGTGAATTTTTAATATAAAAATTGACCTGCAACCAAGAAAGTTGAATTTTGAAACAATTTGGAAAAAATGAAAAAAGGGAAGTTTCTTGAAAACAAGAGGAAAAAACATTCTTAAAAAAATGGGGAAAAGAAGGAAAAGGTGAACGAGTGCGCGGTCTGCAACTAAAATTTATTATATTGGCTTTTCTCACACGACAAATACAGTAATAATAAATGACAGGTATTTTTTTACCATTAAGGACTTTTTATTATGTTCTGCTGTTGAGATTAAAACTATTATTTTATCAACTTTAAGGTTTTTTATTGAAAATTAAACAAAATTCCCGGTCTTAAAAAACTCCTAGCTTCCCTCTCCAGCGGCCATCCTGTGCTTTGCTTCAAGAATGTCTTGAAAAATATTTTTTTTAAATAAATTACAAGTTAAAAATTTACTCACATCGTCACCTTTCTTGCTAAATACATAAACTCTTCCTTCTTCTATCACATTTGTCCATAACGGAGCACCCACAACCAAATCATCTTTACCATCATTATTTAAATCACAAGATGCCAAAGCAGATCCAAAATATTCCCCGTGCTGCTCTCCATTTAAAGTATTTTTTATTGTGAATTTAGTATTAAGGGTTTTGTTTGGATGAGAGAATATTAAAACTCGTCCATTTAAATTGTCGCCTCTTGGTAATCCAGAAGAAAACCAACGTTCTCCTTCCCGAAAATAACACCCAGAACTTACAGAGTATCCTATACAAATATTTTAATCATTTTATTATCTACTTTTGGAAAAACCAGCGTGTTTATCAGGACTAAGGAGTAGTATACCTAGGCGGGTTCTGTTTCGAGCTAAACGACAGTAAGCCAGAGACTGGGCTTTTACCGACAGACGATAATGGTTCGTGTCCGTGCTAAGGTACCAGCAGTTGGTAAGGTTCACCTTTCCTAATCCACAATTAGCATATACCTAGTAGGCACCTCCATTGCCGACAGTAACGTCAGAATCTATGGTAACTTCGACATACAAAGCAGAAATATACATTACCTGTCGTCGATAAAGTAGAAAACCAACTTACCTTCAGCCGGTGAAGCAGTCGCTCGTTTGCTGTAGTTTAGTTCGTAACAGAACCTTGCCCCAGAATACGCTTAGGTATACTACTATCAGGCAGTTTGAAATTCCCTGATTTTTCCCCGACTAATTTAAAGATGTCTTTTGTAATTTATCCCAAACTAGAGTTTATACTAAATGGTTGTACTTATATGAGAGTTACAATCTTTTATTTTAAATAGGTTTGAAGCTATGAACTATATATAAAATGAGTCAGGATGAAATTATTTTGTGATTTTTTTAAAGAAGATATTGAAAAGGTAGTGCAAATTTGAAATTTCAGTGTCTTCTTAAAATTTGAATAAAATCTAATATAGTACAATTTTTTTCATATGTCTTTGCATTTTTCCAACCTTGTTGTAGCAACTATGTAAAATGTTTATTAGCCCTAGTTTATTCTTTCCCTGAGAATTTTGATAGCTTTCAAACTATTTAAGAGAAGAATTTTTTCAAATTTCCTTCTCTCTATGATTCTTGACTAAATAATAAAAAGAAAAATAAAGTAGAAAAAAAGTCGATTTTGCAATAGAAGAAAAAAATTCCTGATCCTAAATAAAATTTTAGGATTTTTGGCAATTTCCCGATCCAGTAGACACCCCAAAAACAGAAAAATTATTTATCTTTGAGAGGAAAAGTTTGAAAAAAAAACGCTTACCGAAATATTCGCTATATTTTATAGAAGGATTTTCTTCAATAGCGTCAATAGTATCGTAAAGATGAACATATGAGACATAAAAACTCCCTATTTTATTGTAAATTGATTCTTCTCTTAAAGGGGCTCTTTCCTCAACTTCCACTAAAAGAGGTGTTCCTTTCCAGTTCAATACACCAGGACTTCCTAATACCAAATCCTCTTTGTTTGGAACCATGTGCAGTGAAAAACCTGCTTGGCTCATTCCAAAATAATAATAATTGTTTCCATCAATCCTCTTTATCTGGAAGTCTGCCGACGGAAAGGAAAATGGTGCAATTTTGCTTTTTGATATTCCGTTGATTGGACGTTCAAAAAAAAGTGAATCATTCGCCCTAGATCTGTAGCAAAGACCATTCATGTACCACAAAGGTATCCTTCCCTTTTGACCTAATCTCATTTTCCAACGAGGAGCACAAACCTATTTAAAAAAATTAATTTAAAATAATTTTAAGTGATTAGGAATAGGAAAAGTCGGAAGTTTTTCCCCGTAAAATAGAATCTTGTAAATCAATTTGAAAATATAAATTAATTTTGTTTATAAATCTAAACTGTTCCATCTTGCCGATTTTAATCTCTATAATTTATGTATCTATAAATTGTCATTTACTAATAAAAGGACGTCTCCAACGAAATTTTCGAAACATTTTTTAACATTTCAGAATGTCTACCAGTTCGATGATTTTAAATTTCTGGGTTTTTTATTAAAATTTTAATATCTTAATTCAGAACTATAATTCTTTTGGTAAATTCCCTGCTTCACGTCAAAATCATAATTTCTTCGAATGTCCCCCGTTCCAAATCAGAATTCACTGTTCCAAGTCGAATTTTAATTTTTTTTTCGTAAAATTTCCTCTTCCATGTCAGAATTATAATTCTTTTGGGAAATCCCCTGTTCCACATCAGAAACATAATTTTTTTCGAATCTTCCTCAGTCTAAGTGAAAATATTCACTCTTTTACAAAATTCCCCGTTCTTCGTCAAAATTGCAATTTTTTTTTAATTTCCTGTTCCAAGGCCAGAATCACAATTCTTCTCGAAAATTTCCTCGTCCAAGTCATAATTAAAATTCTTTTTTAAAATTTCTTATTTCCACGTCAAATTCATATTTCTTGTCGAAAATTCCCCATTCCAAGTGAAAATTGTAATTCCTTTTGAAAAATTCATAATGAAAAAGCTGACAGTAATAAAATATTAAAACATTTTTATTATTAATTTTACAGGGTTGCTACAAAATCCCAATTCTGAAGTTCTCTAATTTTTCCCTGACCATTTTTTCATTTTTCCTGACCGTTATACATTTTTCTTTCAAATTAAATTTTAAACTAATTAAATTAAATGTCAACCAAAAAATACATTTTCAAACAAGAATATTAATTTTCTACCAAAAAAGATAATTTTTTAACAAAAATGCTTAAATTTTCAAGTAAAAAAGATAAATTTTCAACCAAAAATGAAATAGTTCAATTTTCAGTTAAAAAATGAATTTACAATAAAAAAAAAAGAGTTTTCGACCAAAGAAATTAACTTTCAACCAAAAAGATAAAATTTCAAGTCATAAGATTAATTTTTTAACGAAAAAGATAAATTTTCAATAAAATAGTTAAATGTTTAACAAAAAAAATGAATTTTCAACTAAAACAATGAATCTTCAACAAAAAAATGAATGTTAAACCAAATAGTTGAATTTTCAACCGAGAAGATTAATTTTCTACCGAAAAGAGGGATTTTCAATAAAACACATGAATTTTCAACTAAAAAAGATACATTTTTAACAAAAAATGGAATAGTTGTATTGTCAGTAAAAAAAATCCATTTTTAACCATACAAACGAATTTTTAACAAAACAGTCAAACTTTTAACTAAATAAATGAATGATCAACCAAGAAGATGAATTTTACATCAAGAAGAATATTCCACCACAAAAGAAGAATTGTCAACAAAATACCTGAATTTTCAATTAAAAAAAGATACATTTTCAACCAAACCCTGAGCTTTTCAATTTTAGTTAAAACAATTGGTTTTCAACAACAAAAAAAGAATTTTTAACAAAATCGTTACATTTTCAACAAAATAAATGCATTTTCATCTAAAATGATAAATTTTTAACCAAATAGTTAATATATATAAATTATCAACTACAAAAGATAAATTTTCAACAAATAATGGAATAGTATATTTTCAGTTAACAAACTTAATGCTTAACCATGAAAAAAAAGAATTTTCATGAAAATAGTTCATTTTCCAACAAAAGAAATGAATTTTCAATCAAACAGATGAATTTTTCACTCAGAAGATTCTACCACAAAAGATGAATTTTGAATTAAATAGTTAGGTTTTCAACTGAATAAGATTAATTGTTAACCTAGCACGGAAGAGTTAAATTTATAATTAAAAAATTAATTTTCAAACAATTAAAAACGGATTTTCAACAAAACAGTTTAATTTTTAACAACAAAAAAAAAGGTTTTTAAATTAAAATAATAAAAAATAATGAAGAAAATTAAGTTTTAACAAAGTATGTAGTTAAATTTTCAATAAAAAAATTAATACTTTCAACTGTGTAGTTGAACTTTCAACCAGATTTTTATTTTAAACCAAAAATAGTTGAATCAACCAAAGATGAATTTTCAACAAAATAATTGAATTCTCAAGCAAAATTAAATAATTTTTAACCAAAGTTACATTTTAGCCAAAAACGGTGAAATTACTACGATAAAAGATGAATTTTTAAACCAAAAAGGCGAATTTTTAAGCATAAAAGATTTTTCGATCAACGAAGAACAAAAATTTACCCAAAATGTTGAGTTTTTTACAAAACAGTTTAGTTTTCAAAGCACAAATAAAAAATATCCCCAAAATGTTAATTTTGAATCAACTAGTTGAATTTTCAACCTAAAAAGACAAATTTTCAACCAAAAAGAATTACTTTTTTATTTTTAATAAAAATTTTTTCCCTCGGGAATGGGGGAGTTGAAAATTTCGGAAAAATGCTTACGAAATTTGTGGATGACCACTAAACTTCAGTTTATCGAAAATTCCCTGACTTTTTCAGGTTTTCCCTGACATTCCCTAACTCATTTTAAATTATCTGACTTTCCAGAATTCCCTGACCTGTAGCAACCCTGTTTTAATACAATGGAATGAAAAATCCCGGTCACTGAATCAATTTCCCGGTTTCCCGGTCAGGCAGACACCCTGAAAATGTTTTTTTTTTTTTTAATTTTAATAAGCTGATCGAATGCATTACCACAACTGTAGGATTCGTTCCATTTTTAATAGAGATAGTAGCCCCTGTCCAGGCATTATCCCTCAACTGACTTGTAGTTCGACTCCTGAACTTAATATCTCCATCTTCAGTGGGATCCAAAATCCACTCCTTACAGGATCCACCCACAGAACATTTGAAGACACTTCCAGGTTCAGTGACCGTTTTTATTAAACTGATATTTGCCCTCGGAGCTCCCACAAGTATCAAAGAATTTTCCCAACTATTAGAATCCACATACAAAGCCACTGAAAACCCAAAGTAACTTTTTCTCTCGTTCACTGTTTCCTCCTTAGGATCCGTAAAAATCTGCGCGTTTTCCACGTCGATATTATAAGCCGATAAACTGACAATGCACAACAAAATAAGGAACGGAAAGCTCATCCTCACTAAAGTTTTAAAGTCTGTTGATCCAACTAGCAAAGTAGCAAGTTTCGAACCGAATTTTTTATACTTCATTAAAATCAGTGTTACTCATCCCATGCTACACTTTATAAGAGATGAGAAGAGAGAACTTGAACAAAACTATAGGGCAGACAAATGACTAAGAACGCATACAATGCTTCCAGCCAGGATCACAGGAAGGATGTTGTCAAGAAATCTGAGTGACGTCGGTTTGCTCGTAGATTAGAAAATGTGCACATTACTTATATTCGTATAGCAATGATTCATCTGGTTCAAAAAACGAAGGGAGTTACCAATTTTGAGATATTTTTTTTACATCAAAATATTTTTGCAGAATATTTTCCAACGAAACAGTTGAATTTTTAACAGTAAAATTATCCTTTCAACCAAAGATATTAACTTTCAACCAAAAAGATTAATTTTCGACACAAACGATTAATTTTCTACAAAAAGATGACATTTCAACAAAATAGTTAAATTTTCAACCAAAGAAATAAATTTTCAAGTAAAACAATATATTTTCAGTAAAAAAAATTAATTTTTAACCATACAAACGAATTTTTAGCAAAGCAGTTGAATTTTCAACCAAACAAATGAAGAGTCAAACAAAAAGATTAATTTTATGCCTAGAAGATTAATATTCTACCACACAAGACGAATTTTTAATAAAATATATGAATTTTGAACTAATGAAAGATACATTTTTACCTAAACCCAGGGTAGTTAAATTTTCAAATAGAAATATTTAAACCTTCAAGCAAAAAAAAGAAGCATTTTCAACCAAAAAGGCGCATTTTTTCGGAAGCAGATCAATTTTCAAGATAGAAGTTCATTTTTCAATAAAAGTTCGTTTTCAACTTATGAAGGATAAAATTTCCATCCAAGAATGAATACACAGTTCAATTTTTTCATGATAAAATTAATTTCTAAACTAAAAAAAAAAACGAATTTTCAATTAAAAAGATACATTTTCAACGAAAGAAGTTGATTAAAAAAAAGAATTGTTTAATAAAGTAGGTTCAACTGTCAATGAAGTACTTCAATTTTCAACCGAAAAAATGACTTTTAGCAAATTGTTTTAATATTCTACCTAAAAAGATGCATTTTCAACCAATTGGTCGAATTTTCAAACAGAAAAGTTTATTTTCGATCAAGACTATTCTATCGTAAAATATGAATTTTCTACCAAAAGCCGAATTTTCAACCAGTTTATTTCAAGGAGAAAAAAAACAACAATTTTTAACAAAACCGTTGAATCCTCAACCAAAAAAATACATTTTTAATCGAGAAAGACGAATTGGAAACCAAACAGTTAAATTTTAAACTAAAAATTATATTTTTTAAACCAAAAATGGAATCGTTCAATTTTCAGATTTATACATTAATTTTCCTACAAAAAAAAATTCCTATCAGTTGAAGTCAACCAAACAAGACGAATTTTTAACGATATAGTTTAAACCTGAACCAAAAAGATGAATTTTTAACGAAGACTATTTTTTTCATCAAAAAGATTATTTTTCTACTAAATAGTTTAATTTTCAACTTATAAAGGATACAGTTCCAGCAAAAAAAGGAATAGTTAAATGCATACATAAAAAAAAATATTTTTAACAAAAAGATACGAATTTTCAACAAAAAAGGTAAATTTTCAGCCAAAAAGGTATCTTAAAAAATGAATTTTTGAATAAAATAATAAAAAAATTGATTAGCATTTCGAACTCGAAAGTTCATTGCCTCACTACCCGATTCGGGTAGTGTTTCTAGGTGGATAAATACTACCAGTGTGGGTCCACCACTCCCACGACGGGTCAACAACACGCAGTATTCCCCGAATGGTCACCCATCCAAGTACTAACCGCGCCCAACACTGCTTAACTTCAGTGATCTAACGGGAACTGGTGTTTTCAGCGTGGTATCGCCGTTGAATTTTTGAATAAATAATGAATAAATAAATTTTGATAAATTTTTAACCTAAAATATTAATTTTCTATCAATAAAGATGAATTTTCAACGAAAAAGTTAATTTTATGGCAGTTTAATTTTAAAACAGTTTAATTTTCTACCAAACTGTTGAATTTATAACGAAAATATTAATTTTCAAATAAAATGATGAATCTTCAACCAAAAATGAATTTTTCAAAAATTACTTCAACTCTAAACCAAGTAGGTGATTCGTCAACCAAAAAAGACGAATTTTCAACCAAGAAGAATCATTTTCTACAAAAAGAGGACGAGGTTTCAACAAAATACATCAATTTTCAATTAAAAATATCCTTTTTTGACCCGAAAAAGTGTAGTTACATTTTTAGTTTAAAAAATTTTTTTAAACAAAAATTCAGCAAAATAGCTAAATTTTCAACCAAAGTGATGAATTTTCAAATAATTAACTTTTGAACAAATAATGACTTTTGAACAAAAGTGGTGAACAAAAGGGGTGAAGAAGGGAATGGGGAAAGATTGTGAAGTCTGAAATATGAAAGTGATGTTAAAACTTATTAAGTAGTTATTGAACTGTACCATTACAGGGCCATTTTTCCATTTTTCTTTGTTAAAATTTATCTTCAGGAAACGCAGGGTTACTTACGCTGCCCCCCCCCCCCC
>CAKNXH010081499.1:0-14522 GCA_932178445.1 Andricus quercusramuli
ACAACTGACAGAATACAAATATGCCGGATCTAACTGGTGGCGTACTTTTATTCTGACAGTAGTACGCAGTTTTCGAGGTGATATCAACGTAAATAGACGATTTATGCATTAGCTGCGACCACATTGAAAAAATAAGTAAAAATTAACGCATTTGTAATTTACCAATGTTTAAAAACTGCGATAAATCGAAGTAAATAATCTCAAACAGGTGAGTTTTATCGATATTTCTACAGTATTTTCGTTGTGATTTGAGATGTCTCACCGATTTACATGCAAGTTATAAAACATCACATTTTCTTGATGCACCGATAATGGTCGTGAATTCCGGTTGTGGGCACTTGAAACAAACCGGTTGTGGGCACATTTTTTGTAATTTAAAGCGTCTGTTTGACTTGAAAACTGTCAGATATCATCGTTTGTGCCGACGTAACATATTCCATTAATGTTTTAACGTATTTTAGTTATTATTTTAGTTCAGGTATTTCAGCCATGACAACCCCGAAGAAGTCAACTACCGAAGTCAAATAACTTTTTTTCCATATTTTTGCCACTAAAGGCCTTTCAAATTGATAAACCTTGAAATTCTTTAGAATTAGGTGCATTTTCCTTTAACTATCTCCATTTTCAGCGAATTTTCGAAGGGTGCCCGCAACCGGTTACGATTTTTTTTCTAAAAATGATGATTTCACAAAATTGGTCGTAAAATTTTATTAGTTGACGGAATCAGTGTACTTACATTAGCAAAAAGTTAGCTAGGGCCTCTAGCTTTTCAATGAGATCCATATCCCCGCATCATAGGGTCACAAACGAAAATTATGGGTCAAAAACAAAACTGTTCCCACAACCGGAGACTTTCCTTAATTTGTGGATGACCACTGTGCTGGAAGCTTTTCTTTTGGTCCGAGTTTCTTCGGTGATGGCGCAAATTTAAGCTCTTAGCATATATAGAATTGCGATAAAAAATAGAATTAAGTATGTTACATTGCTTTTTTCAGTTGTTGTCAGTGGTTAAAACTAGGAAAAATGATCATAAGTTACAATAGATATGAGTTCGCCTACGAAACCTTTCTTGATAGGTGTTTACCACCCGCTTCACGAATTGATTTTATTTTAATGTATCTTTTGGGATATTATATTATTTAGATCAAACTTATTTCTTAAGATATTAAGCTTTAATATTTTCATCAGAAGATACTATGAGATAATCATAAATAGTGTTGAAAATATTGGGTCATTTGATTCTTGCAATCGGTTGGCGCTCGACAAGAAGTGATATGAAGGGTTTTTCAGACTGGCTCGACAACCAATACCTGAAACGAGATATCGAAGTTTCCGGTTGGATATCAATTCCAGAGACAATGCTGCTTGCCGACTAGTGAAACGTTTAAAGCGAATTGATTGCACTGTGATTGTTCCAATCGGTCAATATCCCTCTGCAATCAAACCGTTTCAATCGCTTGATTAACTAGTGTACACACTACACATCCTTCAAAAAATATATTTAAAAAGTAAATAACAGTCTAGATTTTCCCATACGAATGGATCAGACTCATAATAATTCGAGTAATAATTCGTTATTGTGTATTTTTAAACAAATTCGTATTCTTTTCTAGAAATTATAATACTTATTTGCTTCTGACAACTTGATTGTTAAATGAATGATATAAGCATCCTGACTCAGACTCAAATTTCAATTCAAATGCAAATTCAATTCGGGCCCCTTTGCTCTTAACCTTCCCGGGTGCGATAGAATCACGTAGAAGCCATCCTATTTTAATTTTTTATATAGGTCAGTCTTTTGCGTATAAATTTATATCTCAATCAAAAAATCATAACCCTCAAACCAGCCCGACAAGAATTTATAAAATTAAAATTTTTTGACCGTGAAGAAACATCAGAAAAAATTGGAAACGCGTGTTTGAAAATCTTAAAATTTAATCTACAATTAATCCATTTTAAAGATGTTCTAAGTATACAGTCAAGTTTAAAATTACTTAATCTTTAACTTGAATTAAGTTATTCATCCTCAAAATGTATGAATGATTCTTATTCTCTGACGAATTCTGAACAATATACTGAAATACCGAATTATTTTTAACATGTTATCGTGTTTAAATATTAGATTTACGCACTATTAGGATTTTCGGCCTTCATTTGTGCAAGAAAAATAATTTTAGTTTGGATTTCGAGGAATGATAATTAGAAATTATTAAATTTTGTTGCCTGTCAATTTAAAGTTGTTTCTTTCCTGTCTTAATATTATTTTATTTTCTCTCAAAAACTGTTCAAAATATTAAAGCAATGCGAGAGAATTTTTCATGTTTTTGGAAAAGCAACATTTTTCTTTGTGAATATTGTTCTAAAATACATTTTCACAAATCCAATTATCCCTAAAAAAGTTCACAAGAGTGCATTTACAATTCAGAGAATCAGGAGAATTAGTCTCCGGTATTCTGCACCAATCTTTATGCGCGTGTTGCAATGCAATTTTATCTATTGTTCTACGTGAGGTGGTTATAGTTTCAGCTCTTACGAATTTTTTTACAAATTCTCTAAAGATCTTAAACATTATAACAACTCATTTAAAGAACATTTTATTAAATTAATTAATATTTCCTCTTCATAATGAACGCCTCGTACAAATGCTTCGAATTGAGAAAGAATTAGTAATTTTCTGAACAATGAAACTGAATTCTGATTGCTTTTGTTCTTTTAGTCAGAGTTAGGTTACCGGCGAATCAGTAAAAACTGTTGAATTTACAAAAGTCTTATCTAAATATTTGTGTTAAACCATTCATTCGTGAATCATACTGTACTATCTGTCACTACTCACTTCACTATCTAAGAAATTGCAAGAAGTACACGTGCATACGCATCCTACATACTTGAGTGAAAAAAAACAGCTTGCAATGCGAACTATAGTTTCCTGAACAGGTGATTGCCCTTCCGTTTCAACAAACATTCAGCTCAGAATAACAATTAGAAAATAACCGTATTATTTAAATATTCAAAAAATAAAATCAATACAAACAAAATCAATCAAATATTTAACTCTCATTCTCTTATGCGTGTAATAATTGCAAGAATCATCCCTCGGTTTCCCCTTTTTTTAATATTCCCCTTTTCTCTTTAAATATACGAGACTTGACAATACGATCCTTCCTTTTATACATCTACGAAATTATTCTATTTAAAACTAGAGTATGCTACCGCGAGTAGTGAAAGTTTATTTTTTTAACTTACAGAATTATCGATTATAATAAATTTATAACTTTTTAAATTTTACCAATTTCAAACTCAACTAAATTTAAATTAAATCTTGTTTTGTTAGGAATGCTAAAAGGCAAACTCGATTTTCTATCAATTATAAAACTGAATAAAAAGGTAAACGCCTTTTTCCATAGAGTATAAAGAGATACAGGTAGGAAAAATTATGAGCAATATTTTGATACAGTTTAAAAAAGATTTTGCACTAGAAAACTTCAAATCAGAAGTGTATTTGACTGTAGAAGAATAGCTTATCGATTTCTGAATGATCAATTGCACATGTACATTTTTCAGATATGAGCAGTTTTCAATTAAAACTTAAAAACATTATGTGCTATTCAAAATTTAACAATATATGACTAAAAATATTCATAGAGAAAGTTAAGATCTCCAGATACGTAACAAAAATATGCTTCCGTGATAATAATAAAATTAAGGAAGTAAGAATTTTGGCAAACATATCTTACTAACTAGAATTAATTATTTCTTAAATTATTCAACTCATTTCAAATGATTTTAGAACTCCTAATGTTTAAAAATTTGTTATTATATATTTTTAAATAGTTTATGTTTTTAATATTAGAAAATAAAAATCCTGGGACGTAAGCCCGCGCTTTGTACGTATGCATTTTATTTAAACGGGTTTTTAGAAGAATTTATTGAATAATTATAATTTAATTTGTATCCAAAGAGTTTCAAATGATTCCTACCTGTTTTTATGGATTTTTACGCTTTCAAGGAATTTTAAGGGATTTGAAAAATTTCAAGGGATATGAAGAAATTAAATAAATTTCAAACGATTTTAAAGATTTTAAGTTATTTAAAAGGTTCCGAAGAATGTCAAGAGGTTTCGTTTAAAAAATTGGTATGACTGTCAATATTTAAACATTTGTAATTATGGATCTTTAAATTGTCTGTGCTCAGAAAATAAAAATCAAGGGACGAAAATAAATTCTTTAATAGCAGAAATCATTGAAAAATCATTTTAAATTATTTAAAAGATAGCGAATTTCTAATAAAAACATTGTTTCTTCTTTTCTGCACGTAATCATAAGTTTTAATCTTTCCCCTACTTTCCCCTTTTTCGTGAAAAAGTTACCCTATCTCCCTTTTTTTTGTATCAGAATATCTTTCATTCCACAACGTTTCTCTATTGCGAATAAGCTACTCCATCGATCGCTTGAACCAGGAGCGGATTAAATTGTGTTTTCGAGTAGAAAAATGAAGGGAAGGGTTGAAATCACTTCAATCGTAAATACGAAGAAATATTTTAAAGTAGAAAGCTGTAGTAATAAAAATATCCTAAAATGTTGAAGTTGTAATTTTTAAACATTTATTTAATCTGAAAAACAAGCACGCATTCTACGCATGAAAATACGGATTAATTTCTGATTTTTTAATCATTTATTATCAAAACATATATTCAAATTGTAAATCATCTATGAAATTTAATCTTTCTCGTTTAAAATGTTTCCTATGAAAAGCGTTACCCTAGCTTTAAATTATTCAAAAATTGTACATTTTCTTTGAAATCTATATAAATATTTCCGATGAAAACTACTAGCTTAACCTACAGTAGTACAAAATTGTTGAATCTATTTTTAAATCAAATGATTGTTTACCAAAAGTACCCATTTTCGTTGTAAAACGCCAACATAACTCAAAATTGTTAAAAGTTGTGAATCTGCTTTTCTTCTTCTTTGAAATCTAATTTTTCAATTTTTGTTTAAAACAACCGATTTTCTGTGAAAACCGCGAATTAATCTCAAAGTGTTTAAAAACTAAAAATCTTGCTCTAACTAAAATGATTTTTTTTTTCAAAAAGGAAACAATTTTTAATATAGAACGATAACGCAAGCCAAAATTGTTAAAAAATTATGAACCTTTAATATCTAATGTTTTTTATTTAAAAGTGTGATTTTTCTTATTAAATGGGATTATTTGTAGATTTAGTATTTGAAATTTTAAATTCAGGATGTAGAAGAATTTAAAGTGGTGAAAAGCCAATCAGGTTTTCACCAACAATAATTGCGAGTTTTTCGAGACATATTGTCACACCACTTTTTCAGATAGGATTCGTTTTTGATCATTTTTATACCTACATATTATAAGGTTTTTCGATTTTAAAGGAAAGGGGGTTAAGAAAATCTTCTTGCCTCACTGTCCTCAACCGAATTATTCATTTTGCGTCCCCTATCCAAGGAAGAGAAGCCTGTAACGTACCTAAGCTTCTATTATTCTTTATGTTTTCAAAGGCAGGCAGTTACATTTTTTTGACGTCTGCCACATATGGAAATATTAAAATTATTGAATACATTTATTATTGAAAAAAATATCTGTATAATGATCCAAAATAGTCGATAAATATTAATATATTTTCTATATAAAAAAGTGGTATAATGAAATGTCTCAAAAATTTCGAATTCATTGTTGTTGAAAACCTACTTGGCTTTTGAATGACTTGAAATTAGTTGATTTATTACATTTGAAATTCAGAAATGATATCCTCAACTAACTTTCAATTTTTTACAACTGTTAATGTAATTTTTGATCGTTATAATGGTGAAATATTTCATTGTTCTAAGAAATATAAATCAAATCCTAAATTATGTAATTTGATAAAAGAATAAAACTTAATTTCATTCAATAAAAAAAATTATTTATTTTTGTTAATTCTTTAGTACCGAGGAGTAGTACAAAAATTCAAGAGATTGCAGAAGTTATCTTCACGTTCAAATTTTTAAAAAATGTCAATGAGCATTTTGAAATATATTTTAGTATACTTATAGGAAATACTGAATTATTGAAAATTAATATATTATATATTATATATATTGCCATATTTTAAGCATTAAAATTGATTATTAATTAAAAATTTGTTAATTTAAAATACGCATTTTTGAATAATGTAGCCCTTTTCCGTGTAATACAACTTAGAACTTAAAATATGATTATAGTCAACAATCGCGCGCCTTGCGCGCGTGTGTTTCATTCCTAGTTTAGTAAAATATTATGTAATCAGCATTGATTCAGAATAAAAAAAATATCAATTATTTGTAACAATGAAACGCAAAATAAAGTTAAAGAAATGACCTCTGAATAAGAAAGAAACAACGTAAATAAAAAAGTATGACTCTTATATAAAACGATTTTCATCTCAATCGTAGAATCTGATTGCATATACTTCAAACTATGACATTTATTTAAAAAAAAATTAAATTGGAATAGATTTCTTCTAAAAACGAAAAGTATATTAAATGTGACTCAATCGTTTTTTTGCGCATATGGCCTCCTAGTTTCAAAAAACAGTGTATAAAGTAGAATAACTTGTGTTTCTAACTTTCGCTCCAGCAACCTATATCACGTGTGATAGTGAAGCATTATACGGTGATTTGAAACGGCATTGGCCGTAAACCCATGCGCAATCGTCCGTTAATTTTTCATTCGGTTTGATACTTTACGCATGGATTGCCACCTCGAGTTTCCGTTTTTAGCGTAGAATAATCAAGGAATAAGAGTCGAAAGATTTATTTTGTTGTTGCGAAATGTGGGTCTACTCTCTAAAATCATCAAATTGACACCTTAAGATTGTAAAATCTAATTAAAAAGTCTGTAAATTTTACAGAAAGTATCTGTAAATTTGTAAAGTTACTGAAAATTTAGTAAGCTCTGCAGAAAAGCTATGCTGTCTCTATTTTAACTGACAATTAGTAAAATATACTGATTCTATTAGTAATTATTGCTACACGCTTGAGAACAATCCAAACTTGTAATTATAAATTTACTAATCGTTTTTTGTGTAAATGATCCAACCTAAATTAAATTAAGGCTGTGTCTATTTGTAGCGAAATAATTTGGCTTTTTGTTCTTAAATTTCGATACAAACAGTCCCTTTTCCAGGTCCCACTATTTCTACCGAAAAAAAAGCAGCTATTATTACGGAAATTTCAGTAAGAATTGTCCCTTTTCCAGGTCTCGCTGTTCGTACCGAAAAACCCTGACTATTTTTACCGAAATTTCGGTACACGTAGCCACGGCCTTAATTTAATACAAGAAATATTTTTTTTCTTTTTATATTATTTGTGAAAATTGCAACTTTATAATTATATGAATAGTAATATGAGAAAACAACATACATGAAAAAAGGTGTATTCCGAACTCAAAAAGTGTGCAGCGAAAAAATAATTTTATTTTTTAAACATAATTAACAGCATTCTAACCTACTATGTTGAAAGCATTAAAAATGAACTTCAATGTTTATTCAAAGTATTATTCTTCAGTCTATAAATGATCAAAATTCTTATTTATTTATCACCTCACAGTCATCTTTTTTGGTTGAAAATTCAACTGTTTTGTTGCAAATTCGTCTTCTTGACTTAAAAATTTAACAATTTGATTGAATTTCTTTTCTTTTTGGTTTTAACATTCAAATTTTTTGTGTAGAATTGTCATCTTTTTTGTTTAAAACTGCAATGTTCTGGTTAAAAATTATTCTGGTTTGGTTGAAACTGAACTTTTTTGTTGAAAATTCACATGCTCGGGTTAAGAATTCAACTGTTCTATAGAAATTCAACAATTTGATAAAAACTCCAATATTTGGCCGAAAGTTGAACTACTTTGTTAGAAATTAATTCTTTTGGTTGAAGACTCATCATTTAACTTGAAAATTCATTTCTTTGGTTGAAAATTTAACTATTTTGTTGACAATTCGTTTTTTTCTTGGTTAAAAATTTATTATTTTAATTGAAAATTTTACAATTCCATGTTTGGTTGAAGATTGACCTTTTTTTATTTAAAATGCATGCAATTTGTTCAAAATTCGACTTTATAGGTTAATATTTTAACTATTTGGTTGAATATTCATGTATTTTTGTTAAAAATTCGACTTTTTTGATAAAAAATTAATCTTTTCAGTTTAAAAATTCAACTATTTGATGAAAAATCAAAGTGTGGTTAAAGATTCATGTCTTTTGTGGAGAATTCGTCTTTTTTATTAGAAAATTAATCGTTTTGGTTGAGAATTCAATTTTTGGTTGAAAATTAAACTTTTATGTAGAAAGCTCTTTTATGCAGTGTTGAGGATTCAACTATTTAGTTGAATATTCGTCTTTTTTGTTCAATTAAACTGTTTCTTATTTTCAAATATTAAAATACTTGGTTCAAAGTTGAAGTACTTTGTTAAGTCATAAGAAACTGTAATTGACGACGAAAATCAATTTGGTAAAACTTATACATTGGAGAGGGATTCTAAGTTTGACGCGTCTAAAATTGAATAATTTACAATTAATAGCTTGTAGAATATTGAAAAATGAGGAAATAAAGAACTGTATGATTTAAATCTCAATCGTTCAATATTATACAATTTCAAATTAAAGTCTTTATTGCTGAATTATTTTAAATTTCAATGGTTAAAAGTTGAATAACTGGGGTTTCAAACTTTATCAATTAAACAATTTCGAATCAGTAGCATTGGAAATTGTAGACTTTTGAATTGACTCTCTAAAGGACAACATTTCTTTAAATTTATAACTTTTTGATGAAAAATATTAAAAATTAAATTTTTAGTTATTAAGAAGAAAGTGAAAAGTAAGACTTTTAAATTATATTATTCAAAATTAAACAATTTCCAATTTGAGCGATTAAAAATTTAGAAATACAATTAAATAATGTGAATGGTTTTTAAAAGTTATAAATGAAACTAATTTTAAGGTGAAAATGTTAAGTATTGAACAATTTGAAAATTTAAATATAAAATTCAATAATATTGGAATGTGGACAACTGAAAAACTTTAAATAAGGTGTTAAAACTTAAATTATTTCTATAACTGAAGCTTTTACATTGATCAGAAAATTTCTAGATCAAAAAAGCATATTCTCATTTCTTTTTAAAAGCAGTCAAAAAATGTTTTACCGTTATAGCTGCCGTCGCAGCAGCAATGATCAGCTATGACGCTGCCATCTTTGCAGTATGTGATCTCCTGTCTAGTACAAGGCTTACATCCTGGAACGGGTCCTGCAAAAAAATGTATTTAAAATTTGCATTAATTTAACTTTATTTTTTTAATGTATAAATGATTAAAAACTAGTTTGAAAATACCAGTCAAGAACATCAAATATATATCCAACATTTCATGCACATATATTTAAGTGTAATGTTTTCCTCATGAGTTATAATGTTAATGGTATTAATAATGGTAATTTTAACTACATATTGAGTGAAAAATTAGTATTCTACAATATTGCCTACGATAAATCTAATTTCCGCATTAATTATGGGCATTGTTATTCGTAATTTTTAATTACATTATTGTTCCATGTGCATCGTATACTGTACTTGAAGATGTTACAGAGAGCTTATAGGTACGTATAGAATTAGACAACGAACCTTTGAATGACTAATTGCAATCATAAAATTATTGTCTTTGTTACTGATAGCAGACGTAATAAAAAAGCACGTGCTTTTCAATTAAAAGTTACCTTTTCATTATATTCTCGATCGACAGAACGTTTATTAATCCGCATGGCAATTGCATAAATCTGACGGTCATGCATACCATTTACATCAATTAGTTGCTTAGTTTTACGCAACTGTGCGGGATGCACGGGCGTGTAAAAGAGACTTCTTTCAAATCTTCTTTTCTCTTGCATGTGTCTCCTCCAGTTTTGTTATTTTTATTTTAACATAACAAAACCCCACAGTTCATTTAAATTATTCACATAAAGCTTACATGGATCACAGTCTGTCCCCGTCTTTACCTAATTCCCTTTTTCCCTATTTTCCTCTTTTTTCCACCTTGAATTTGAAAGATCCCTTAAAACACCTAAAATCGAGAGTTTTCCCCTCTTCCCCGTCTTTGAAAGTTTTCGATTCATTATTTTAGAATCATAGGCAGAAATGCAAGTCCTTAGAAAACAAGACGCTTCGAAAGAGATACATTTTCTATTTTTGATTGTAACAATTTCAAATATTTCCTAAAAGATTTATGTGCAAATTTATAAGTTTTGAGATACACCTCTCGGTTATATCAATTTAAACAATAACAATTGATAGCCTTAAACTGATATAAACATTAGTACGAAATAAGTTTTTAATTAAATAATAAAATTTCCATATTTAAATACCCCTACCACTTTTATTAGAATATTTGAGTCGAGGGGTCGACCACTCTGATTTTTCGTGTACGAGGAATATATTCCCTAAAGAATATTCGGGAATATAGAGAATATATCGGAATATTTGAGAATACAAAGAATATGAAGAATATGGGAATATGAAGGAATATGTAGGAGTATGAGGGAATATGAGAGAATATGAGGGAATATGAGGGAATATGATGGAATATGGGAGAATATTTCGGAATATATTTAAATTATGCATATTAAATTACTTATATATACGTGTATGTTATATGTACTAAACTTACAGTTTAATATCACATATGACGTAAACTTATCGCTTCTTTTTAAAAGCCTTAAACACTGATACAATTTTTGAAAAAAGTCCTTTATCAACAATAAGAGAACCGTTTAGTACTCGAGGACGAGGAATAGTACATACGTATTACGATATGTTGTGATAGCCAAGCAAAAACGTAAAATCAGGCTGAAGTAATAAATTATTTTCAGCTTGACAACCTACACCTTTTCCTTCTTTAGGTCCTTGGGCAGGTGCTGAATATTTGGAATATTGCAACTCCCTCGATGTATTTCCACTTTTGTATTTCGATGTATTTCGGTTTGAAAACAGCTTTAAGCTGTTCCTCGCCCTTTGGGTTCTTATGTTAACTCTGTCTGCCATGTACATATCCTTCTTGTTACGAACTTAATAAAGATTTATTATTATTGTTATTATATAACTAAAAGCTAACACTCTCCCAATTAGAAATGATTTTGTATCGCTTGTTGAAAAAACACACCAGTCATCGTCGTATACGGTTTCTTCTCTCGTTATTGACGCCTTTTCCGGATATGGAGTATTAAAAGATCCCTCAACTTCAGGAGCCTTTACTCGTTGTAATCGGTCACTGCTCAGTTTTGTGCCATCTTTATTGAAGAGATAACATAATGTTGTTCGCTTTATAATCACTGGGACCTGAAGACCATCCAAGATTTTTACGTATATACTATTAGGTGAAAGATCCACATTCTCAATAGTTTTAATTCCTAGAGCACCACTGGATACTATGCATAGATCTTTGCATACATCTTGACACTCAGTTTCCGTTACATTGATATCAGCCTGTTCTTCAAATTATTCGTCATTACTA
This sequence comes from Andricus quercusramuli, assembly GCA_932178445.1. Classification (NCBI taxonomy): domain Eukaryota; kingdom Metazoa; phylum Arthropoda; class Insecta; order Hymenoptera; family Cynipidae; genus Andricus; species Andricus quercusramuli. The sequence continues at coordinate 11,535 of CAKNXH010081499.1, forward strand.
ATGTCTGTTAATACTGGTAAACATCCTTCGTCTTCGTCCACATCGGGCTCAGATACAAAAGATTCGAAAGAGAATGCAGGTTCCGGAATCTCTGAAAATGTCATTCCAACACTTTTAGCACGAAAAAGGGCAAATGACTTGGCTTCCGAAATTACTTTTCCGATGTTTTCATTATTTGGTAATATAAACAGTTTAGATTCTTCAGATTGAGTCTTCGATGAGCGATGACTAGATGGAAATGAATATTTATCACCAAGAGTAACTTCCGTTTCAGCTTGAAACTAAATTCGACGGATACGGTGTAAGAGTTCTAGCATTGTGAAATTGACAACAGTTGACAAGGTGGAAGTCATGGATCTTGCACAGCGAAAGAATTGTTCAAAACTTTGGCTGCTGTACAACCAGGGTAGAAAAAGAAAATCCTCTTGTGTGGCGCGGAGTGCATTAATGACTTGAATGAGTGTATGGCCATTTATCTCAATGCACATAGTGTTGGTCGTCAGAAAATTTTCTTTAAGTAAATAGCCATTATCTTTAAGCCACTTTCGCCACAATCGAAGAAAAAATATCCATCGCCAATTAAGGAAAATTCTTTTTTCTGGACGCAAAGTTTTGTCCATGTAGGAGAAAATGATAACTCTGCTCATTTCTAGATAAGTAGCAGTACCAGTGCTTCCAGCAATATGATCATTCAACAGATTTCCGACATTTTCTTGATATATCTTTTCGGGATGGGGTCAACTTTGCACGTAGCAACTTTGCACGTGCCCAACTGTGCACGTCGATGGCCAGACGGACAACTGTGCACGTCGTTGGTCAGAAGGACAACTGTGCACGTGCCAACTGTGCACGTGCCATCTGTGCACGTGCACAGTTGTCCAAGTACCAACTGTGCACGTGCACAGTTGTTCAAGTGACAACTGTGCACGTCTAAATTTCGACGTGCACAGTTGTCCAAGTACCATCTGTGCACGTGCACAGTTTTCCAAATGACAACTGTGCACGCCGAAATTTATACGTGCACAGTTGTCACTTGGACAACTGTACACGTGCACAGATGGTACTTGGACAACTGTACACGTCGAAATTAAGACGTGCACAGATGGACTACTGTGCACTTTAACGTGCACAGATGTCACTTTCCTAACTGTGCACGTGCACAGATGTCACTTTCCTAACTGTGCACGTGCACAGATGTCACTTGCCCAACTTTGCACGTGCACAGATGTCCCCTGTCCAACTGTGCACGTGCACAGATGTCCCTTGCCCAACTGTGCACGTGCACAGATGTCACTTGCCCAACTGTGCACGTTTATACGAGGGTGAACCCCTGTATCTATATATAATACATTTTTAACAGTTAAAATTATTCAATCCTGGTGGGATGGAGCGCATTAACTTTTTTAATGTTAGTTTTAAAATATTTCAAATATTATTTTTAAGAAATTATTCTTTTCAAATTGTTAAAGATATATGAAAATCTCTCTTTGTTCGACCTGAATGCCTCCAATTTGCTGAATGCCTCGCTTTCTCGGAATCCCCTGAATTCTCTGAATCCCTTGAATTCTCTGAATTCCTTGAAATCTGTGAATTTTCCGAATTTTCTGAATTCTTTGAATTCTCTGAATTCCTGGAACTCTCTGAATTACTTAAATTCTCTGAATTCCTTGGATTCTCTGAATTCCTTGAATTCTCTGAATTCCTTGAATTCTCTGAATTCCTTGAATTCTCTGAATTCCTTGTTTTCTCGAAATTCTCGGAATCCTCTGAATTCTCTGAATCCTTGAATTTTCTGAAATCTTTGAATTCTCTGAATTCTTTGACTTCTCTGAATCTTTGAACTCTCTGAATTCCTTGAATTCTCTGAATTCCTTGAATTCGTTAAATTTGTTAAATTCGCTAAATTTGATGAATTCTCTGAATTCCTTGAATTTGTTGAATTCGCTGAATTTCTAGAATTCGCGGAATTACTTCAAATTTGCTGAATGTCTAGAATTCTCTGAATTCCTTGAATTCTCGCAATTCCCTAAATTATCTGAATAACCTGAATTCTCTTAATGTCCTGAATATTTTTAATTCGTTGAATTCGTCGAATTCTCTGAATTCTTAAAGTTCGCTGAATTCTTCGAATTAGCTTAATGCCTTCAATTTGCTGAATGCCTTGCTTTCTCTAAATCCCTTGAATTCTCTGAATACCTTGAATTTTCTAAATTCCGTGAATCCTTTGAATTCTTTGAATCCCTTTAATTCTCAGAATTTCTCGAATTCTTTCAATTCTCTGAATTCCTTGAGTTTGTTGAATTTCTTGGATTCGCTAAATGCCTTTAACTCGCTGAATATCTTGAATTCTCCGAATCCCTTAAATTCTCCGAATCCCTTGAATTCTCTGAATGTAAGAAATTCTCTGAATTCTTCGAACTCTCTGAATTACTTAAATCCTCTGAATTCCCTGAATTCTCTGCATTCCCTGGATTCGTTGCATTCTCTGAATTACTTAAGTTTGTTGAATTCCTTCAATTCGCTGAATGCCTCCATTTTGCTGAATTCCTTGCTTTCTCTGAATCCCTTTAATTCTGTGAATTCTTCGATTTTTCTGAATTCTTTGAATTCTCTGAATTCCTTAAACTCTCTGAATTACTTAAGTACAACCCTTACGTAAGGACATAAACGTGCACAGTTGGGCAAGTGACATATGTGCACGTGCACAGTTGGGCAAGTGACATCTGTGCACGTGCACAATTGGGCAAGGGGCATCTGTGCACGTGCACAGTTGGGCAAGTGACATCTGTGCACGTGCACAGTTGGGCAAGGGACATCTGTGCACGTGCACAGTTGGGCAAGTGCCATCTGTGCACGTGCACAGTTAGGAAAGTGACATCTGTGCACGGTGAAGTGCACAAGAGTCTATCTGTGCACGTCTAAATTTCGACGTGCACAGTTGTCCAAGTACAATCTGTGCACGTGCACAGTTGTCCAAGTGACAACTGT